>JAAAKL020000128.1:0-54172 GCA_010016065.2 Carybdea cf. marsupialis auct. non (Linnaeus, 1758)
ATTTCCCACAAGGGGCTTGAAATGTGTGCTTCTGGGTTACAAAATAGACAAAATTGGAAAACATCCCCTGGCTGCATCCCGGATTCCCTGGGGGGAGTGCCAGACACCCGTAAATTTTTTCATGGAGCATGCCCTAAAACATGCTCATACGTAATTAGCATACCCAACAAAGATGACCTGGCTACGCCGCTGGGCTGCTGTATTTGTGATACCAGAGCCAATACGAGACGTTCCAGTCTTCACAGGTTGAGCTGGGTTGAATCTTCGGTCGTACAAGTTTTGGGGCACTGGATGCATGAGGTACTGCAGCTGCAGGGTGTGGACTGGTATGTGCATGAGCGTGGAGATTGAGAATAGCTGCTGCTCCAACGACGTCGACATCATCAGTCTTAAAGGTACAGCCTTGGATGGGACACGAAAGTACAACCATTGTTGATAAATTGTAGCAATTACTGAGTCAGTAATAAAGTCAATAAAATGCTCAGTCCAAGTTTCAGCGAGATCCAAGATCAAAACATGGACAAAGATCGTCCAATGAACCAAATGTATTATTTATATTCTTTATTAGTTCCATTGAATGTTTTCATCTATAAAACACAAGAGATAATATATATGATAATATAAGATCAGTTCAATATCCTCCACTTATCTGTTTGAATACAGTAACCTTGGCTTCTTTATTTGTTGAGTTGTGTCGTGACTCAACCTACTTTCAATATTATCAGTAACAATATGTTGTGCTTATGTATTACTTATTTGGGTTGATTGCTGGTTTTGTAAACATGTAGGATCTTCCTATGCCGATTTAGTCATCTTGTACGTGATAGGTTAGTTCCTTGTAGATTGTAACACAATCCTTGTAAATACTTGTTTAATCAGTTAGTAAAAGAATGGTCATCAAACTAGATGTGTCCTAACTTTATATATATCATTCTGATTGGAATATCAATGCGCTGCGTTTCATCCAGGGAAAGATATAACATTTGGCAACGCGAGTGGATGCTCTTCGAGATTGTCTTGTCTCCGGTTTAAATACCAAAGCGAGGAATGCCCAGTGCCATTTGCTATCGATACAGGGGCTGGAGTTCAAACAAGCTCGTGAGAAGTGTTTGGCTGATGAACCGGCTTCAAAGGCCAATTTTCAACGACGTCCCGTTCAGGAGGAGGAAAATCGACTCCAGCACTCCAGATCAACTCCTATATTGAAAGGATACAATGTATTAATATTATTATATTAATGTTTTGCTTGTGGGAAAGCTGGTCATAGGGCTTAAACTTCTCGGTTTGCAAAAGCAGTGTGTCATCTCTTCAATCAGAAAGGTCATATCCGGCCAGTATGTCCTCTTTTAAAAGAATCTTCAGCAAAGAAGCAATCACCAGTACGAGGTTAACGCAACAGTGCGCCAGCTTGACCAAAACAAAAATACCGTGGATGATGCAGCCCAGGATTTGGAGAACACAAATGACTGTTTTGGTCTGTACATGTACGGTTACTCGATAACAGAACGTCAGATAAACACTGATCTTACATTTGAAGGTTTTCACTGTGGAGTAAAATGTACTATTTCTACCTTCACAAGTATCAAATCACAGTAATAATATTTCCAGATTCTCTCAGTCTGAGAAAGCCGTAAGGTTGGTTGCTGCTAAGTCATAAGACGAGAAAAAAATCTGTGTTACTGCAACATCTTACTGCCATGAATTCACTGGCATATGTAAGTGCTAAAAAATATTTACCTGAGACGGTTGTAAGGGCATTTGAATACTTTGCAATATCTTGGGCGTTTATTAGAAGACTATGAGCTCTCAAGTATAAAAGCCACAGCTTGAATAACTGCTAAGGTCAATGCATCACTTGAAGGTTTAACACTTTTGAATTCTATATTCAGTAATTTGTAATGTTCGACAAAAGAACTGTATTCTCCTCATTGATGAAGACTATTTGAAACCATCCCTGAGATATCATGGTGGACACTGCCGTTGGAAAAACCTTGAATAGGCCTCAAGATTTGGCCCCAACTATTTTGAGTTTTATGCCAGTGTCTTTGTTTGGTAGCCCTAAATATTTGGGACTTATATTGCTGGTTATTTGATTCGTCGTGAAAATTTTAAGGATACCTATGATTATTTCAATCAGTATGGTTCATTTGTGAGTGACCTAAATTGTGGGGTACTCCAAGTACCAGGGGACAGTGTCTGCTTCCTTCTTGTTTGATTCTCTTTCTGATAAAAAGTTGTAATAGTATTTTACATTAATGTTTTTGGAGTTGTAGAAGCTTGCTTTTCTTTTTCCTTTTGTAACTTTAAGTACTTTTAGGTGTTGCTTTTTGTAGGGAGAGGTTGATCCCTTCTGTAAAATGATGGGTTTTCTTGTGAGGGGGGTGGTGACTGTTAGTAGGGGATACAGTAAAGGAATTTTTGTTTTCAAATTTGTTGATTGACCTCTTTACAGTTGAGCATGAATGAGTGTACGATTCGCCAATGGTAGTGCCATGAAAGAGTTACTATATTTTCATACAATTTCTCTACTGTTTTTAATTATGCTTAATATTGTGAAACAAGGGTTCTGGTTTTTGTTCTTGCTGTTCTTACTTTAATGTACCTGCTACGAGACTAGGCATCATTGCGATTGAATGATTTTTCACATTGCATTCGAATTGCTGTTATTCAGATCAGTGTGAAGATGCTTTAAGCTTCTTTGATCAACTGTGAGATCATGTCTTTCTGTCACTGTTGTTGTAGTGCATGGTTTTCTCCCACTTGTCCTCTCTTGATGAATTGCACGTCTTGTTCTTACTTGTACTCTGTTCATGAAGTGCACATCTTTCTGGCACTTGTACTCTGTTGATAGAGTGCACATCTTTCTTTCACATGTACTAAATTAATAAAGTGCACGTCTCTCTGTCACATGTCCAATATTGATCAAGTGCGTGTCTTTCCATCACTTGTGCTCTGTTGATGAAGTGCACATCTTTCTGTCACTTGTCCTCTGTTGATAGAGTGCCTGTCTTTCTGTCACTTAAATTTTGTTGATGAAGTAGACATTTGTTATCACTTGTGCTCTGTTGATAAAGTTTCACGGTTCTCTGTCACTTGTGCTCTGTTGATGAAGTGCACCTCTTTCTGTCACTTGTCCTCAGTTGATAGAGTGCCTGTCTTTCTGTCACTTAAATTTTGTTGATGAAGTAGACATTTGTTATCACTTGTGCTCAGTTGATAAAGTTTCACGGTTCTCTGTCACTTGTGCTCTGTTGATGAAGTGCACCTCTTTCTGTCACTTGTCCTCTGTTGATAGAGTGCGCGTCTTTCTGTCACTTGTACTTTGTTGATGAAGTAGACATTTACTATCCACTTGTGCTCTGTTGATGGAGTGCACATGATTCTGTCATGCACATGTTTAGTAGTCCTCTCTACATGGCCACAATGAAAGCCGCCTTTGAATAAATACCTTCATGGCGTTTCTCGAATGCTCTAAGGAATGCCAAGCTAATCAGATAGTTTTCTAGGAGATACGACTACGGAAATGATCAGTGCACGTTCTGTGCATCGCGAAATATCACGTATAAACATGATCTTTTAATTCACTCAACTGAGATCGTGCACCCTAGCTCTGTTGGTAGAACGCACGCCGTGAATGTGTGGGTCAAGGGTTCGAATCCCGTTGGTGACATTTTCTATTACGCAAATATCTTTTCAACCATATCAACTCAGATCCTACGCATTTTGAGAGAATATTCTGTATATCTTCTGCCTAGGTGTTCTTGGTTGAGAGAAAATCAATAAAAGTGTATGGTATATTTTGTACCATTTATTATCTTCTTCACCTTTGGACCTCTGTGCCACGCAATGAGCAGGACAGACCTTTTCTGCTTCGCCATTTTACTATGTTTTGTGCTGTGGAAGCGTTGATGCGCCTTCTTGCCATATCAACTTTTGCAACAGCCTTCCCCATTATTTCTGGAATCATAAACTCCAGTGCTACTTTTATTGAATGACTGTGTTTTAATATGCGTATATGTCCAAATCACGTCAACCTTCGGGACCTTAGCACGTCTTGAACAAGGACGTCATGGCCATTTGCTCGTAGCTTAACATTTCTTCCATCGTTCTCCTTTCTGTCTCGCATCTCTGCCATATGCAGCTTCTGTCTGCCTGCTTTTGAGAAGTTCTCAGGGCGTATAAAAATTATTTTTGCCCGAAGTGTTAACGTCAGCTTCCTCAAGCTTTTTTTCATCCGAATAGAATTCGATAGCTAATGGCCTTTTAAACTCGCAAGGCCCTGTCTCATAACTGAGGAAAAGTAGTTAAAAGTTTCAGCGACGTTGTTCATGTAGGAGGTCGTCAAGCTGAGATGTCAGGCAGTCAGTCTTCGTTCACATAATTTATTAGCCCTTTACTCTCTAGGGCTGCCATCTATCAGCTGTTTTACCTCATTCAGACCACCCGCCCCGCTGCTACATTATTTACATTTTTCTTCCAGGGATCTTCAAGTCTTCGGCCAGCAGCATGTCAACTCGACTTCCTCTTTTACATTATTTATGCCCACAATCACGATGAACCCGATAGGACTGAGGTTTGAGCCTTGGTGTAGTCAAACAGCTTCTGGGGAGGTTGTGACTGTGTCCTTATTTACTTCTCGCAATTGTTGTACTACCCTGTATAAGTGGGATGGTCTCTCAATCAACATTCTTGCGTAGGCAACTCCAGATCGGAAAAGGCTTGCTGTATTCTCGGAATTTTGCCATTGCAATTCTATTGTGAAGGCATGGTTGGTTGTTCGAAGACTCTCTTGGAAGCGAAACTACTTGTCAGGGACTTGTCAGGGACTTGCACAGTGCATGGCAGTCGTTTGTCCATGACTCAAAAAACGGCGTTTTTCGTGTTGCAGGATTGAAGCTGATCACTAACATCTGCAACGGAATGCTGACTGGTGCTGACATTGGGTCCACAATAATAACTTTTTCACCCAATAATTTGAAAGGAGGAAAATTTATTGGCGATACCAAGACAGCAGGGTAAGTGATTTATTATCATATGTGTTTTATTAATTATTGACATTCCTGTCATTATATACGTTTAGAGAACTATTGTTGGTCAAAGAAATTCCTCTGATTTTCTAAGCAGGGTGGTGTCTTCTCTTTGGAGGATAGGGGCTATTTTACATTGTCATATTCATGTTTTTCGGTGAGGGTATGGCGTAATTGGCTGGCGCAAACAGCGATTACTGGATGAAAGAAGATGACAGCGTACATTGTATCCAAACTGTATTTTCTTCAATCAGATTACATGCAACGACGTCCAGCAACTGATAATAAATCTTAGAAGGCAATTAATTGATTTTGGTCTCCGTAAGTATGGCAGTGTCTCGAAATGGATGCACCTTTAATAAGAATAACAGCAAGCACAGTCACACGAAGGTCTACACGCACAGTCTCACTCAAATAACTGATTTCATGACATGAGCACCAGGCGGCTTTTGTAGAATTTTTCTAGTGGGATATTCAGAAACTCCATATTGTGTAGCCCGATGTTATTGTTCACCCTTTCCTGGCCAGGAATGAGACCTTAAGCTACTCAGCACTTGGCTTTTGTTCTGTTGTCTTTAACCGCAACTAACCGAGGACTAGCAATGGCTGCTGAGACTCTGTTGACACTGCTATGACTCGGCTGCTGGAGCACAACAGCCAGAATAGTATAACGAGGAGTGAAAACTCCGTATAATGCAGGTGATGATATAGGGCTATACCAGGTGGATGGACGAGTATAGAAACCCCCGATCTTTTAGTCTTACATTTGCTGGACTTAATATCTGTTATTCATTGTTTGAATCTATTGTTTGAAGGGTACCTGCATCTATTTTCCGTCAGAAGTGTCTTATTTCTCTGACAGTATTTAAGTATCCATTCTCCTCTTCACGTGTCTAGAACATTTTTATATATGAGTGGATTTAAGTATATCTAGATATGTCATAAATCTTTAATTTTGATTTTTTCCTATAAACTCCTCTTCCTTATGTTCAGATACATTACGTTGCAAAAATTGCCTCTACTCAAAAAACACAACCAATTTCCACCCCTCCCCCAATATATACACGACTGTTATAATTACTTGTCTTAATTTTAGTTTACAAGGAAATTATTAGTGAGCATATTTCTGTCGTCTTTTATACTTAAGGGTAGGAAATAAGGTTGGCAGTTAGAATTGCAAGGACAAGAGCTTTTTGTGAATAGAATATTGGAGGTCATGAGGTAAAATAAATACTCCTCTTTGTTAGGTACTACGTCATTTTTGGAAGGAATGGGTAGTATCTCTGGTCCTGGTCACACCTCACCATGTCAATTTGATATAAAAACTTGCGAAATGTAGAAAATGTGTACCCTGTCTTAAGCACTAGGACTAAGGACGAAAAATTCTCCCACTTTCTTATTTACAGTTGTTCCCCAACATCTCATTTTGTACCCGTTCCAGTTCATTGCCTCCCTTTCCTTAAGTAGATCAGGACGGACGTGTATGTCATTATTTCCTTCTTCGGGAAATCGTATAAAATAGAATATTGAGAAGTGTAATTGGGTCTGAAAGCCTTCCACAGGTTTAAGATACGGCGGACGCCTAATATGCACGTGAAAAAGTAGAATAAATATAGGTTAATCATTCAACGAAGCTGGATAGGGAGTTAAACACTTTGAAGGATATACACACAAAGTTACAATTGTCTGTTGTTGCACTGTACATCTAGGAAGGTATAATGCAATCAAAGAACAAGAAATCTGCGGACCTGTACTTAGCAAATACTTGTAAACCTATGGCAGGTCTGTAACCTCGGTCAGTAATTATTTGGAAGTGTTGGGAATCACTATAGAGAGGAGATAAGAACCTCTTCTTGATATCGAGAGGGGGCACTTGATAGCAAAATGCGCTTTATTGCGAAGAAATAAGGGGACAATGAACACTTTACGGGTGCGTATTTTGGATTATGCGCCTAGATTTGACTGAATGGAAGAAAGGGGTGTGTGTTTGTAATGTACTCTATGCACTATATGAAAGTTGCACCAGCCCCTGACAGAAGAAGAGCACCTGCGGATATCAATAGTTGTGAAAAAAAGAAACTTTTACTTACATTGAGGAAATTAGTGTTAATCTAAGGTGCGGACACAGTAACAGCATGTTTTTTGTGCGATAGAATGACTCTGATGACATAAATGTGTGTTGAAAGTGCTCTCTTGAATGTTGCCTAAAGGACAGATTTAGCCATGGTGTGTATGGGAAGGGGATAGTAGGGGAGCAGGTTCTGGAAGGCCGCTTTGACCTGGGGTTTCATTACTTTATATTACATTTTGTTAAAGCGTTACCCTATAAGGCTTGTCTCATAACAGTTCGTAGCTTAGCATACAATGGTATAGATTATAAAGCTTCTCTATTTCTTATGGATTCTTTGATTCACTCCCCCTTATCAGTTTAACTTAAATTTCAAAGTCCATATGAGACTTTTAATCTATTTGCAGGAGCGTTTGTCTTCTTCTACAGGCAGCTTTGCCGTGTCTGTTGTTTGCAAAGGAACCATCAGAACTGATATTAAAGGGTGGTACAAATACAGAAATGGCACCTTCAATAGAGTTCTTTCAAGAGGTAATTTCGTATTTAAATCATTCAAGTTTTGATGAGCTTGATATGAGTATTTCCATTGCAACATCACCAATGACATTAAGTGTAAGGACATGATAGTGGGCGTTGATGTTGCAAATAGACAGACAGTTGCCATTATGAGTACTGAGATCAGCTGCATTTGTACGCTTGTACTTTACTACTAGGCACATTTTCTTTTCCAGACGAAAGTACAGACACAGGCAATAAGTTCTCTTACGGTCTTACAAGTGCATACTCCTTGACGCATAAAACGAAGTTATATCCCATTTACTCACTACTGGTTTTAGTCTCTGCTGAATAAATGGATGACTTTCTTAAAGTGGAATCCAGGTATCTGTTAGGTAACATATTGTGTGGCATACTTTCAGGACATGGATACAAAAACCAATCTGGAATCTTTGTCAGCTCTGTACGAAAAGGTGCAAACTTGAATTCTTTTGTCGTCACCTTAAATTGTTTCTGCCTTCATCTCCAACGCCCTTTTCATATTGAGGCTATTGAAGAGGATGCCTTGTCAAATAGTTGAAGATATAATATCGATACATCACTTTGTGGTTTTTTTAGAAATTCCCGTTTAAAACTTGAATCTTTCATGAGAGAATTAGCAGTGCATTGCAGCATGACTATTAAATAATTCTTGATTTCCTTGTCAACTGGAACGCCCTCTTCATGCCTCAGGTTTTTGATAACTGTATGCTCATGATTTGTATCCTAGGTATTCAAATCGTATGCCGCATTACTTGGAATCGACTTTTCAATCACTTTGAAAAGAAGGTATCTAAAATTGTCGACATCTATTTCATAGTGTGTATATTGTGTACGAAAGTACGTTTTGATGTTGATTGAGAAATCAAAGTGAGTTTACGCGGTATTGGGAGAGTTCTGCTATAGTTGCATGATCGTAAAATGTGAGTATGGAAAGAGCCACCGTAGTTAGTGGGTTTCCCGTATAAAAGGACCGTCCTTTATCCTGTCTGATTATGTAATTGGTTAGAAGTGCTTGAAATTAATTCTTGTAGGTCTGTTGCCTCTGTCGTCCCAATGGATATCATTAGTCTGCCAAAATGTTGTATATACATGTGAAAACGTGAAGGAATGCTCATGGAAAACCTTGAAAAGCGAGCAGGCACGTTAACAACCAATTGAAACCGGGTTTCAACGGTGCGGGAAAGTGGGCCGAAAAAGTTTGCGGGGCCATATGACATCATGCATTGCAAGGCAGTTCAGACATGATAGAACTGTTGATGTTCCGGAGACACTGCATTCCCTTCAGTAGGTATATTTTCGAGTTTTCACGTACTTCAACGAGATGTGCAGTTAGACCCTTACTATTTTCTTAGCAAGCCGCGACTTGTAACAAAGTACTCATCAAGGGTGGATCAAGAATTTTAAGAACGGAGCAGGGTAAAGATGTCAAATATACGACACATCAGCCACCGTGTACTCCAGTACAAAGTTACAATGGCTAATCTTTCTATCGATATATTCTACTGCAAGGTCCTTTTATCCCATTTTTTCTTCACAGGAGTAAATTCTTGCATGAAAACGATTGTTCCAATAGAAATAGAGTGCTCTACGCCCTTGCCCGCCTTGATGCGACTCAACTCAATCCCCAGTACTCAGTGAATGTGTGGCATTAACAAGGGGAATCAAAGCCGGATAGAAACAGCGGAAGAGTGGTTATTGCAATAGAATGAAGTGAATACCTTGGAACCATCATTTATCAAGTGAATAAGTCGGTCAAGGTTCAACCCAGTGGTTACGTCACTACTAGTAATAGGGAAACAGTAGCCTAATTCCGGAAAGGTTGTTTGGAGAGTATGCTAGTCCTTGCAGAAGATGTGGAAATAGAGGTGACGGGTACCCTGGAAACGACCAAAGGCGGATAGGCCAACTAACCTTTTGTATATGGCAAGTGCAGTAGATAGTGGCTAAGTTTCGGTTAATAGAAAAGAAAAAGAACCTTTAATGCTGTGATATTGTAGTGCATGTATATGTCATGATAGGCTTAACCATGTTTCATTTAATATGAATTACAAAATCGTGCATTAGTCACAATTGGACACCTTTAAGTATTATTACAATACTTGCTTACATGTCCTAACACTGTTTATATAACCCATTCGGACAAATCAGGTAATCAATTTTGTTTCTTGCACATGTATGATAAATGTTCACTTATTTATCTATGTAGGAACATCATTTGTTCTATCGGTTGTATGACAAGACTAGCCCTCCATATTTCTTTCTTAGGCTCTCATATTTAATTTCCCGCTCGGGTCCCACTTCTCATTTGGAGAGTCCCAACGGCCGCCAGAGGCAGCCCGTTGCCGATAATCCATTGCTTCTTGGTGCTTATGGAAAAGATTTGATATTTACATGCTTGTTTTAACATGTATTTATCAACCATTTCGTTTGAGAACCGGAATATGGCTTTTGATGCGTAGTACGTATCCAAGGTTCTTGTATATATGTAGTAGGTTGCCCCAAAATAATATTCCTCCATTTCCCAGTGAGTTTTAGCAGCTGCTTCTACGATACGTTTACTTGGGCAGTGATTGATACACCGAACCATGGTTACTGTGGAGTTCACGATCGACGCTGCCGAGAGGAGGAATCTTAATTGAACTAATTGTTCTCTTAGAACCGGTGGCTATTGGCATGTTCTCCTGTAAAACTTTAGTATACTAAGACCCAGCTGGCTGGAAATATGACAGTTAGTTGAAGTTGATAATCAATTTACTCAAGTTATTATTATTTACATTAACAGACTCCGCAATCTCTTGAAACGTCTCAAGGGTGTCCCTACCACAGTTCGCAAGCCCCCTTTTCAAGACATTGCGTTGTATGTAGTGAAATGAGAATGTCGGGCTTCCTATGCTGTTGTTGATAATGAAATCAGATGATTGCATAGCTTGCAACAGATTTCAAGATATCATGTGAAGGATTTATGTAAATGATGTATATTTTGTTTTAGAGGCTTCAATCCGAAAGGAGGCGGTGAGGTGGTTGTTGAGGCAATGCCGATTTCAGAACTGAAAGCTCTGAATTTAACAGACTGCGGGCAGATTACGAAAGTCAGAGGTTTTTCATTTGTTGCTGGGAATTTACCGTTAAGGGTAAGGGAACTGAGGTTTTGTAACAGAGTTAATCTTGATTTTAAGTAACTTCTATGCTGTAGTTATCTCTCTTGATGAAAGCCGATAATGGGAGATACTCAAGTCAAAAGTGGTTGAGACTAAAACAGGGTATTATATTTTGCTTACTACATACACAACGTATATGTATACAACTTTACCCCCTTTCAACCGTCATCACCTCTTGATTATCAACACCTCTCGCGCAACAGGTTGAACAATTTGCCCAATACTCACCAGGATTTGCATTTTGATGCGTTGATACGTTCCCCGGTTCTCTTGCAACACTTTTATGGTGCCAAGTCGGGCACTCCAAGGTTTGACTAGGTATTTTCATGCAGCCTGGCCTTTAATTGATACTAATACACGATCTGTAAATATTACCACTACGTCATTTTGCTACAGGATTTTCTCCTTGGTCAGCAATCACTTTTTACGTAAATTATTTCAACATCTTGCCGCACAGAACTGCGTCAAAAATATTTTCTTTGATCCAGAAACAGTTGTATTCTCCCCTGTTGAAAACTGCAAGATGATTCAAAACAAGAAATGTGCATGTCCTTGTTGATTGCCCATTGATGAGAATCATTTCGTAATTTATAGGTGGCCCAGGTGATGGCAGAGCAAGCGACAGCTGTCATCAGAAAGAGGCTGCAGAATGTGCCGGTCCATATGGAGGCTGTACAAGAGAAGGAGCACCACGCTGTTGGTACTGGTTGTGGCATATTGTAAGTGAAGATTATATTAGTCTTGTCATGATGGAAGTGGATATATAATAGGGTAGAAATTATTCTATCATCAGTAAATGGCAGATACTGGCCTTTGAGAGACCTTCCCAGAAAACTTGGAGTTTTCTATTTACATTGTAAATGTGATTATGACAAGTGCTAGGCATGTCAATGCTCTGCGTTGGCATCGGACAATGTATTGAAAATTTCACTTTCAGAGGCAATGTTATCTCCACGCAACAAGTTGCGGTCTTTACTGGCCGAGTGAGCAATGGCGCGTATTGAATGTGACAGCAGTGGAAAGCATAGTAGGCAGCTGTACACACGATTTAAATCAAAGCATACAAGTGAAGGTATTATTACTGAGATGTATCTGGATGTTTTTATTTCCAAATAATTTAGCGTGTATACGATGAAATACCGTTCTCTTGCCTGTCAGTTTCAGCTTTAAGAATTATAGGGTGTGTCGATAGAGTGCGTCAGGTTCACTCTATCTGGTTAAATAATTCTACCTCATGATCACTCTGTAACCTGCAGTCGTATTTATTTCAGTATCTGCTTTCTATCAGACCGCTTTTGTACCCCCTGGTTTTTTAATACGAGAACTCTTTTCTTCGTTCTTGGTACCTTTTGTAACAGTTACGTAACTTTTGTAGGAGTTCGACATCATGAGATCATACGTTATATATACTGACAAGGCCATCCTCCCCCTTTCTTTTGCACATTTATGACGATACAGTATGTGATGTCATGAAACACGATTCTGCGAAGCAGTGATTTAGTTGTTTGGTCATCTGACGTCATACCGTGTAGCTTCGTTCCTATATTATTGCACGACTGGTGTGTCTTACATCAGGGTTGTAGTAACTACTAGCCCCTCCTGAAAAGCCCTTTCTTCATCTCTTTCAGAATTGTAGCGGAAACATCTACAGGATGTAAGTTATCCGTAGACCATGTTGGCAAAAAAGGTTGGTGCTTTTTATACGCAAGCCTCTTCAGATTTAAAAAACATAGATGCAATGCGGTTCTTTCAGGTTAGAAGAGTCCTCGTTTTCACTTCGTTTGATATAGAGGCTACATAAGAAATGTAGGGTTGATTTCTTCACAGTCAGTTCCTCCGGTTCTTTGGAAAAACGTAATGAATCTTATGTTGATTCACATAGCTGTATGAGTTTTGTCTTAGGATGTCCTCCACGTTGTTTTAAAAAGCTACGAAGTTCTTCAACAGCAAATGAGGAGAAGTCGACTGTGTCGGCCATGGTCGATGTTTGTCTGAGCTTTTAGCCCTACCATTGAAACTTCAGATGACGTACATTTGCGAGGCTGCTACCAGACCGAGGCTAAAATCGCTGACCTGAAAGAACTGTATTCTTTGTAAGAATACATGGCGTTTATTTTCGTATGTATTAGGTAATACGTGTATGTCCAATAATTCACAACTCGAAAATTTTTTAGGCAATTCGATACATGAAACTTTCTGCTAGTAGCGGAAAAAGATGCCATTTGTAGGTTCAAACTAAATAACTTTCAACTCGATTTCAGGACAGGGAGTAAAATGTATAAAGAAGATCTAATTTGAATTCAAATCTTGTTGTGTGCCTTTGATTCATTGTTCTGGATCTGCGTACCTTTCCAGCACTTTCTTTTGAACTCAGTTAAACGCTGACGCCAACGTGTACTTCTCTTCAGTGGATATTTGGTAGCATACGCAATCGATTTTACGGTGGAAAATTAAAAAGGAACTTTCAAATTCGATTGGATTTGCTATTTTATCGTTGATGTTGTTTTCTAATCTTTCGTATAACATGTCTTGCGTCCTTATGTGTACTGATTTAATTTCTATAATCATGTAAGGGGGAAGGGATAAGTAAGAATTCATCTATCTCTTCAATACTTGCGCAACGACTTCGACTATTAGATGGCCCTGATCCACACTGATTCAATCCCATTATGGATGCGCTTCTTTTGGAACGTGTACGTTGACTAGAGTAATCGCTTTGTGGGTACTTATAAAAGCACGCAGCATTAAAAGAAAGCATGGAACAGTTTATAACAGTTGAACCATTATCGTAGCATGCCGAGAACAGCAACCCAATGTAGTCACGTCAACCTAGTCAACCACGGGGAAAAAAGGTATTGTGATATCCCCAACTACCTAGGACCCAGTGGGAAAGAGTCAGTAGTTATTAGCTGTGACTACAAAAGCATTTTGCTTCTTCTCTCTATGCGGAATTTTTTATTCTATTAAATGCAGGTGAATCAAACTTATTCAATTCTTAGGTTTTCACTAAATTGATCAACGAATGCGGAAATCTGTGTGTGAAAATTGTTAGAATTAGCAAAGTTGATCGAAACAATTTCTTTACACAACAGTGCAAAATTGTTATTGGGCTCTGGTTCCATTGCCTTGAATTGGAATGCCTACGTGCAGGCCACGGTATTCTAACAATGGTTTGTTGAACGGTTTTTAGGAACTTGTCAACTTCAAACAGTGTTGTGAGCAAAAATAGGCTAATAGATTAAGTTCTTTCTATAACTAATAGATTAAATTCCAGTTCTAATTCCTAAGTGGCTAACTTTTAGAGTTATTAGCATTTCTAAAGCCATGGTCCCATTAGCCACCTCTTCAGGTCTCGGTAATCTCAAAATAACACAGCCTGCATATGGCAAGAGAGAAATCTCACTGTTGTGCAGAGGGATGCTGCGGAGAAAGAAAGGGCATGGTTTAAGTACACAAGATGTATCGAAAATGTTTTGGAACTGTGAACAAAATGAATGCCTCTTGCTACGTACTATGGCACTTTGCGAAGTACACAAAGATACTAACCTCTTTGGAATCAGCATCACCATGAACATTATACAGTAGGGGGATAGTGGTAGAGTGTCCGACTCTCAATCCGAGGGTCGTGAGCTGGAACCCTGAGCTTATCTGCAACGATCCCGGAGGTACTATGCTCTGTCATCTCCTCTCGTGAAGTGGAAAACTATTTCTTGGTGTATCCATCATGAAGGATAATGACGTTTCTTTTCTTACGAGTATTTACAGGAACCAACATTTACCGGCCTCTAAACGAGATGGGACTCCTTCTGTGCAAGAAAGTCAAGTTATCTCTGATTGCTTGTCTTACCCGGAGAGCTATGAAGATCTGCACACCAGAATGTCTGCAAGAGGAGCTGAACAAGCTGATATCTTTGTTTAAAGAAAACGGATATCCAGAGGCAGTAGTGAGGGCAGTGATTTCCAAAGTTTCAAGAGACAATGGACACTTCATTTATGTGTGCCCTGGCTCGGTCCGGTTTCCGAACAATTTGGAAGACGGATAAAGAAACCCGTTCAGAGTTGTTACAGCACTAGTGACCCCAGAATTGTTTTCTTCAGTAAACGGATTCTACCAGCAAATCGGAAAGATGTCCTACGGCCCCTACAAACAAGTCAACTTATCTACCAATTTCACTGCCCCTCTGGGGAGCAATACGTAAGTAGGACTTCCCAAAGACTTCTGGAAAGAATCCATTGACACATTCCAGCACATGTAAGGAACATCGAAAAAGAAAAAGCAAGAAGAACCCAGCCACAAAGGAAAGTAAAGGGGAACACTGCTCGGGATTGTAAGGGGACTGTTGGCTCCGCCATAGAACAACATTTAATTGAGAGACCTGAATGTGCCGAGGACTTTAACTATGAACACTTTAGTATTTTGGGTAGGGGGCGGTCCAAATTCCATTTAGCAGTCTTGGAATCTGTGTATAATTTAAATAATTTACCTGGTGATCGTGAATACGTGAAACTCGGAGTAGCGAATTTCCAAATCTCATATTTTTCACGCTCACTGTTAGAAAAATCAACATGCCAACTCGACGAAAATTGTTGGAAAGTTTTGTCCGAGATTTCCTGTCGAGACTAACGTATGAGACACAAGCGTGCTATTCCAACCAACAACAAAAACTAGAGGTATGCTAGTATGAATGTATGAGAAGCATGGTAAAAGGAATGTGGAGGCGAAAACATGTTGCCAAAAGTATTGATGCTGATTAGGACAAGGAGGCAGATTACAGCTTTGTTTATTGTAATGAACAAATACGGAAAATTGTTAAAGCACTAAATTTAACTAGCTATGTCCATGCCCAATACTTGAAATATATTGCTCATGTATGTAGAGCGGAAAACAGTGCATTCGCAAAGATAATGATGTTTAGCAACAAAACCATATTACCGAGATCCATAGATTAAAATTACAAAGATAATTGGGATGGACATAAATCAAGAAAAGCGTGCAACACAATCAAAGAAGGGGTTCGCCGAGTTACTGCGGAAACGCATTAGCACGCCTCCGTGATGGCACAGTGTATCGATGGAGG
Organism: Carybdea cf. marsupialis auct. non (Linnaeus, 1758); assembly: GCA_010016065.2. Lineage (NCBI taxonomy): Eukaryota > Metazoa > Cnidaria > Cubozoa > Carybdeida > Carybdeidae > Carybdea > Carybdea cf. marsupialis auct. non (Linnaeus, 1758). The sequence continues at coordinate 15,869 of JAAAKL020000128.1, forward strand.
ATCTCGCAGGAAGGAAGTGTCTCTTTCTATATATTTAAAATACTTACTTAAACACAATAGGAACAGGAGTATTCTTCAGCATATGTTATGTCTTTTATCTATCGTAATATGAAATATCCTAGTGAAACAAAGCTTCATCTTTCACTCTTCAGTGGCTTTTGAGGTTATTGCTCTCTATACCCCCCAAATGGTGCCACAACAGTCGCTTATCTCGTGTTTTAATGCTACTCTAGATAACTTCGTTCGACTACTCTTGTCTCGAGTACTTTAGTAGAGGGAATTGATGATCGATTTATAAAATACCGAATTTGTTTGTAGGATTACTGATGCCCACAAATCCAATGTATAAGACCATATGGCCTTTGCCCAAATGTTCCGGATAGGTTTGAGTTACTTTCGAAGATGAATAAGATTTGTACTCGGTAATTCATCTGAAACGTGTTTCATATTTGATGTGATCATACCGTGTGACGGAGATGAAAACTATTCTGTACGGAGTTACTTAGCACAGTGTAATTGATACCGTAGGTTACAAGTGCCATTTGGTTCCAAACTAATTCCAATGCGTGTGTTAAAGAGAAGCCGTTTATTTGGAAGGCACGGACGGGTTCATTAAACAATCTTGCTGACTTGTGTGTCGTCTCGTTGTACTTTTGCCTAAAGCAAGTAGTTAGCATAAGTATGGTAATCGATTTACAAAGTACCAAATTCAAAGGTGGTGTCGCTAATACCCCAATTACTGTATAGATAATAAAAGAAATTTGATAGCAATATTATTACAAGGCACGTAATCAACTAAAAAGACGCCGTGCGTTCCAAACTAGTGACGTTGCTGTTAGCTTCTGACGGAACTTTGTTAAGAAAAGGAGGCAATTGAAATGCACTTTCCATAGTCCTTACTTGTCTATTTATTAACCGATTGGCTTGACGACACAAGCGTTTAAAGAGACTAAGCTGCAAATAAGCTTATCCGCTTGTACAATGCTCTTCCAAGTTATTGATGTTACTACACAAGGGAGTTTGTACTTAGCACTATGGATTTTCAACCGCCAATAGTGATGGTCATTGATGGCAATGAACGTCTTGCAGGAAAGCCTCGTCAATAAACTTAGCTAAATCGCAAATCTAAGTAAGCAGATACGATGCCTTACGGTTTATTGTTTAGTTGCCTCTAAAGACAAAATCTTAAAGTCTTTTGCGCTATATCTTTTCTTTTTTTCTATCTAATATCCCTAAGAATGGCTGTTCTCTTTGTACTTTTGTTGAATGGCACATCATTTTATGGAGATTTCCTTTAAAGTGTGTTCTGTTGCCAGACAACAACAGTCGTTCTCCGAGTGTTTATCATTTTATATTTGGCATGAATCCATGATAAATGTATCATCGTAAAACAGTAAAATATGTCAAGTGAAGTTAAGTTTCATATTTTAAGTTTTACAACCATCAAAGCTTTGTCTATTTCCCCCACCTCTTCATTTTTCTCGTGTCATTAAAGGTGGATGTCCAATGGTAAGAGCAAAATCGTTTACAAACCAAGATACGCTTATTTGAATCTCGAAATTTTGTTATTAATAAACCTGATAATTTGAATAAAGTGCACTTGACTTGCATTCAAAGAAAACTCTCGTATTCAAGAAATCCTTGGAAAGAAACATTTTCGAAAGAGGTCTGTCTATAGTAACTGAGCTAATGGAAATTGCATTCTCCCTTTTTACATCTATATGTAGACACAGTGAAAAATCGATGCTATCGGTTGCTAAGGGACGAATCAATTTACAAGCTATCTCGCACTTTGTTTAAAACTTTTTAAGATACCGTGAAAGGAATGACCACTCCGATACGTTTAACAGCATACATTCTTCTGTTGTATGTGACCTTTATCTTGTATAGCTGCTATTTCTTTCGCAATCCTTGTAAAGCTACCTGCTTTCATTCATTGCCTTGCAATAACATTGATAGAATACATTCATTTTCATATGAATAGACGTAAACCATATAAAATATTCTGATGTTGCTGAATATTAAAGCAACAGATTATCGGCATCGTAGCATTAGGGTTTCCTGATTTTTAAGAAGGGGGATTTAAAATGATAAGTTTGAATGGATATTAGAGAAATAGAAACTACCAACGGGATTCGAACCCGTGACCTACGCATTAGCGGCGTGTATGTCGACCTCCTGCAGGGGAGTATTGGGAGCTGATGTGGTGAATAGAGAAATAGATCAAGTTATCAACAGGGCCACCTAGCTTGGTTGGTGGAGCTCACGCCACGAATGCATGGGTCACGGGTTCGAATCCCTTTGATGATGTGCTTTTCTATTTCTCTGGTGTCTATTCAAACTTATGGTTCCTGATTGTACAGATAACTGGGTATCCAAGCTGAAAGAGTCACCGAGTTTCCCCGTAAAAGATAACCGAAACAAAACATATTGTAAATTGCCTGAAAAATATGATTGTTGGATGTTTTGCTATATCAATATGATGCTTTATGGTACAATAATTCCTCTGCTAGGAGAACAACACCCTACCAGTTCCCTCTCTAATAACCACAGGATTTTCAAAACTTTTCAAATACGCATCCAGACAAAAACCATATCCTGTTTGCTTGGGGGTTATAGATAATTAAAAGGGCTTAATTTTCTAGTTCCGTTTCAAGATATTTGTAGGAGCTTTTAACCTTTGTTATTTTAGAATATTTGATATGCATATGCGTTGTTACGGCAGCTTATTTGCTTTTTTTCAAGGTTTGAAGACTCAACAATTTTTGGTTTAGATGGAATTAACAAACTGTTCTCTCGCTTGTATTTTACCACTAGCGTTTTCCATGTCCTTATAAAATGTGTAGGAAAACTCAGCGGGATGTCTATATACGGCCCACCTTTTAAAAGCGCCTGTCTCCATCATCCTCCCAGTTTTGAACAGCCCCCACCACCAAAAAGGTTGAAGCGTAAATGGAGCTTTAAAATGAAAGTATGTTGATAGAGACATGTGAATATTATTCGTAGATGTTACAAGGCAAATTTTGTTTGATAGTAGTAGCTGCTGTATATTAAGACTAAGACAGACAGTTCACTGCACGAAGTCTCTTAATTCTGATATTGAGCAATGCGGTAAAGTAGTAAAGTAGGAAATTAAGTATTCGAATACATTAGCATAATTATTTCGAGTCGTAAGCAACACGAGCCATGTACGAAAGTATTTTGGAACAATAGAGCAGCTAGCTGTGCTTGCTATTCTAGGCTTTATATGACCTTATTATGCTAGTGCCAGTTCCTTGCCATTTTTTTGCGTTTGGAAAGACTACAGTAACTTCATAATGGCATTAACCTAAAACGTGATTGATTTATTATATTGTCGTAGACGTAAACGGCACTATATGAATGCCTTGATTCTTTCTCAACGAACTCCTTTTATCAAATATATCCAGCTTTATACGTCATGGAAAACGGTTGACAAAATCTCATTGCAAAGTATACTTTATGTTTAGCGACCTTTGCTGTTTTCTATATCGACGCGAACGAAAATAGCAGTGTCCATTCGCAGTTCGGGAGCGTTGATTTGGGGTACTCTTGCCTTCTGTAACTTCCAAAACAGTCATATGAAAGGACGATCCAACCTTGGTTTTTGAAACCCGAGATGGTTCTTTCCTTCTAGATACAAACTGTAACTTCTCAGTAAGTAGAGACTTCTTTTAAAATAGAGATATCATTTTACAATTGCTGTTCTTTTCATCAAACTGATAACTCTACGTGACGAGGACGTACAAGATTCTATTTTATAAAGCGTTCTATTATGCCTCATTTAAGTTGCAAGAAAGATAACAGTCTGAAATGTGTTGTGATGCTACACAAGACGAGATATGCGCAGGGAACGTGATGACGTCACAAATCAAAAGTTTTAGAAATAGCAAGATTTGACTTCAAATATCTAAAGGCAACAATGGAATAGGCTGTCCCCCAAAATACCAGACCTGTAGTGTATATAGTGTTCAAACTAGAGGCGTTTAAATTTACAATTTCTCTGGTGAAAACTCTGTTGATATTCCTTGGTTCCTTACGTTAGGAACCAGCATCAAATAACAAGGTTTTGTTAGAGAGATTTAAAGCTTTGAGAGCAGATAACTCGGTGTTGGGAAAGGGCATCACATTTAACCGTGGCCATTGACGTTCTTACTAATAAGGGAACATGAAAATTGAGTATTTTGTGCATAATTCAAAAATTTGCAATATCGTGACGTCACACTTTCCCACCGCATTATTAGGCGCGTTGGGGTATTCTACTAAAATAATGAAAGAGAGAAAGCTTTTCTGAGCGAATGCCTCAGTCCCGGGAATAAACTTGCCTTTAAGAAATTCTTGGTCTAGAGGAAGAGCACTGCGTTTACGAATACCATTAAAAGACGTTGACAATTTTATATACAAAAGACATCGCTTGTTTAAAATCTCTACAGTCCTTTTCCCAGTAGATGATACAGCATTCAGCATTGTGCTTCGATAAGGATAATTGGAGAATAACATTAACTGGTTATCCTTAACATCTAAAATCTTAAACCGTCATATTCGGCAACTGTTTAAACATAATCAAGTCCTAAGTTGGTTGACGTTTTCTATTTGGATTACCGAAATGTCATCGAACTACGTTACGTAGATCAAATCATCCTTAAGTAACTCCATAATATAACTTGCTATTGTATTAATACATTCAACATCGACCTAGTTTTAATGAGAAAGGTGACATGCCTACCGAAAGCAACCACAGAAATAAAATGACTCATTGTTAAGCCCTTATAGAGCTAACGCACTCAATAACCCGTTCATTTTCAGTCAGACAGTGGTAGCATAGTACCAAGCATTATTGCATTGCTATCCACATCATAAGATTCATTCCTCCGTATGCAGTAAGTATAAAATGAATGTATAACGCATGTGCGTATATTCTGCAATAGTGCGGCAGACTACACACAGCTTGTCATATTTTTGGCCAATTGAAAACCTCTTGATTCTCTCAAAATAGGCTAACAGTTCCTCCAAAGAAGTTTTTCTTCTTTTTGTTTCAGAGGTACAAACCTAGGACCATGGGTGTCGCAGGGTCATTTTCAAAGTGGGGGGAGTGTGATTGGCAAGGACCTTGTAATATAATCACAAACATAATTCATGGATCTAGCGGCTTCTTTAACTTTGCTTTTGAAAAACTTCCGCAGATTATTGTTACCTAGTCTCACTCCTACATTATTGATATATGACAACTTCAAGTAGTATCTAGACGGTAGTAAACGTGACACAGAGTCTGTGCAACAGAGGGACAAGGTTTATCGAATGTAATACCTTCTGTTCTGCTTGATGGTATAAAGATGGGGAAAATATCTTATCGAGTACTCTCATCTTAGCCTCCATTTTTACGTCGTTAACCTTCTAAACATAACATATGCTGTTAAAGGGTTAGGATACTAAAATTGCTGGATGCACTTTCAGTGTCTTTGGCATCGCCGCGCCATGTAGAGAACTCTTGTAAGTCCAAAAATCTCTCCTATACTTTGACTCTTGCCGGGAAAAAAGAGCATTTCTTACTAAACAAGTTGTTCAAAAGTTTGGAAGTGCCAGGCATGTAACTATGGGCGTTGAACTATTCTAGAATTTATCGGTTCATACAGGTAGTATCAATGCGCAATCCTATGAATTCAGTTCAGCCATTGTTGTAGGCTCAATTCCACAGCCTAACAATCCTTGAGAAAAAACTTTGGTACCTTAAAAATATACAATGCTTCTTCCTTTTTCCTATGAGATCCTTTAAAACCAAGTTTTGCAAACTAAGGAACTTTAGATACTCTCAAAATAAAGAAAATGGTGATGTATTGACTCTTTTTCGTGCCTGCAAATTAGTTAGGGCAACCTGGTACCCAGCAGCAGAAGTAGGTCTTCAGGTGCCATCCCCTCTCGTTACACATTTCAATGCTGATTGACCTGCTTAATCCCAAATGCGGGTTTCACCATTCACTTTAACGCTCTTTGGTATCTTATTAACCTTCGAGAGATATCCTTTTTAATAATGCAGATGTGAATACAGATAGCCTTTTCTAAGGAAGCTCTTTTATTATCTGCTAGCCGCATTCAACCACGATCAAGAAGGCCAAAGCGGGGGAGACAATGTGGTTCACAGAACCATTCAGAAAATGTATAAGATATAAACATGTTCATCAATATCCCTTTTAAGTATGAGGTTGTGTTCATTGATTTGATGATAAAAATTGGCAACGGGACATCTCTTCTTTATCATATAGAGAACACGAAATCCATTATTGACCTTTTAAAATGCACTTGATGTCATTCCGGCTGCTAATAACCACAACTTATTATAGAAAGGTGGCAATGGGCGGAGAATCGTCTTAGTACCCCTTTTCCACTGAAATATTATTGCATTTTCTATAATTTTACTTATTGCAAAAGAACAAGTAAACATTTGAACACCTGTACCCAAGACTTAAGTCATGACTGTAATACCTGAGGATCTATGGAGGTTAAACCCGCCGTTATCATTTTGTGGTTTTGTATTCTATCTTGTGCCATGCTGGAACCACCTATATCCTCCGAAAAACAATTTTAACTTTCACGAATTTGAAATTTGATCGCAAAATTACCACAGAATTTCGTCTAAGTTGTATCAGTATCATCATGTCATAATAAAGGCTAAACCATGTGACTGCAATATAGATTGCATTACAACATCAAAGTAGGATCCACGGGCCATTTAGAGGTATCCTGAGTTATCATAGATGCTAAGAGAAATGGGGTTCAGTCGGCGCATAAAATTTGGACGTTGTGCATAAAATACCACCAAAATTTTTACTGACTGAATTAACCTGGATGCTTTAATAACAATTCATTCCAATATGAAGTTTTACCTCGACTCTATTTTTCACACTGTTCATTGTGACACCCCTTTTCATTACAAATATAACAGCACACCTTTGTGAAGTATCACATAGAAAATAACATAATGCATTACATTCATATTAAATAGAAGCCTCTATTTAGCCTCTAAATCATCCTTAGACATATGTAGAATATTGTGAAAGTTTATATATCATGTGTCTGATACCTTTATAATCAATGGAACATGTCATTTTTGGTTTGGCATCCAAATAATGTAAATGCATAATTTGTATAAACTACCAGGGTCTTGAACTAAATACTTTGTTAGTGTCGTTTTATTTGCAACTTTCTAATCTACTCTTGAACAAGCACAATTTTGTTTTGTCACGCGCACCTTTTAACATCCTTATAAAATCTTGTATATCAACGTACGATGGCATCATCCGCAACCACATTTTTAGAAACAATTTTAAGCAAAGTGACAAAAAATTGATTTCTTTCCGACGGCAGTGGCTGTTTCTCTATCAGAGGAGCCTGACCAGTGGACCAGATGTTGAAACGAACGTACATAAACAATGAAAGCAACGAACAGGCTAACTTATAAAAATTTAAAACGTTGGTTGGTGGTACAAAATAATAAAATTGCATAAAATAACGAAACCATTTTAGCACTGAAAAGATTTTTTGTCTGACACTCCTCAGAGTAAAAAATCGGAATTGAGATAGAAAAGAAATCAATGAAATCTACACCCAATTGTGTTTTGAAAGTAACCAATCAGAAGTCTGGCTATCAGACTGGTGTTGTTTTGACCTATCAGTGTGTGTGGAATGGAATGGTTAACCGAAACTCTGAGGAGTGTCAGACGAAAAAGCTCTTCAGTACTAAAATGTTCTCGCTATTTCGTGCAGTTTTAACTTATGAATCAAGAGCAGATAGGGTATATAAAACGAATGCCCCTTATTATAGTCAACTGCCAACATGTAAGCAAAACTTGACAAGCTACTTCTCGCCCACCCATTACCTCTCTAAAAACCGTTTTTACAAGGCGTATCAAGGCTTGGGGAGGTATCGGCTGCTTGGTATTTTCTGTTGCAATAATCTCAGACTCGAGGTGTTCATTAAATGCCAAAGTCTGCTGTCACTTTTCCTTGTGTTCCTGAAAGCACACTTTTCACTTTGTAACCAGTGTCTAAAATTAGGGGGAGGGAGCGAGACAAGATCCTTCATTGGGGTTGTCACCTTGATCAGCGTCCATTATTATCAAGTTCTCCGATTATGATTTCAATAACCACAATAATCGAGTCTTCCTGATAGTTCACTTTAAGAGGTGTGGTATAGAAGACCAACCGTACATGAAAAGAATCATCGGCCTTTTTAGGATTAAAAATTTTTACTGGAGATTAAATCTTAGTGGTGAAAAATCGTGGAATCAGCGGGGAGCGAACCCACGGTCTACTCGCAACAGCGCTGCTCCGTTACAAAGCTCTGTTCCCGCACGGACGAGGATGACACACACGCACACCGCCCGAATTGCATTATTACAGCCTCATTGCCCACATCTCTTCAATATGTAACAGGTTTTGGGCGATATTTCTGTTGTATTTGACAATAAAAAGTCAAAAAGTGTGAATGAAAATTTATCTACTTCGTTTTCTTTTGTAATCTTTTCAGTCCCATTCCGCTTGGAACAATTTTAAATTCTCCCCTCTTAGCTCTATTATAAAATTGCCTTAGTGAGATCCATGGACCTGATGATAATCCTCATTTTCATGTCACAACGAGCAGTGACCCAAAACAGTTTATGTTGTGGTCAAAGAATAAAGAACGTTATCAATGCCTTCACCGCAACTCTGTTGGTATAACAACCGCGACGATAGAGTCAGGTTCATAGGCCACTTGACCCGTTCTGACACACAGGCTATTTTCAATACTTTTTGATGTCTCGGTGAGTTCGTGAAATCTACCCCGTTTCTTGATGATCCGTATTCTGTTTAAAATGGGTAATCTTCTATCTCCTACAATTCAGTACATCTTCCTGTGATATGGCCGCTCCATTCAAAAGAACTTGCCACAAAAAAATAAACAGGACATACCCTTCCCCTTACATTGCATATAATCAAGTGGCAAACCGACGCATTTTGTTCTAACTAAAACAGCCGCTGACCTATAATATTGCTCAAGGTTCACATGGTGGCAATACAATCGCCAACAAACGTGAGGAAAAGGTGGCAGAGAAAGACACATTAAGAACATCACTGCACATAGCATATTCTGTCTGATTCCTTAAAAACTTGTTAAAACTTCAAGCACATTATGAAAGATCATAATTTACAGAGAGTCATCTGGATAAAAGCTCCCTCATAATCTAGGTGACTATAAAATAAATACTCTTCAGCATTCCTTGATCAAAACACCACGGCAAAATCATCCACAACGTTGACAACATATAACACAGCACAAGGCAGAAACAGTTATATAACAGAGAATTCATTTACAAACCAAAGTCAAATGCTCTTTCCTGAAGTGGAAGATAAATGTCACTGTATCTTACCGTCTACGAAGGATAATACCATAAATATCTGGCAAGGAAAATGCCCAAGGCTGCCGCGCCTAGTCGACCTCATAAATCTGTGGCAATTCTTTGAGTTGAGGATCTCTAGTATAGATATGTTTAGCGTAAAACCAGTGCAACTGATTCAACATTGCTGATAATTTCCGGCCTTTTCTAAGCACTTTACCCCTTTAATTGACGCTAGATAATAAAATTTATATCTCGATTTGCACTGCCTGGAAATGGTTTTTACGTACTTTAAAATTTGTACTTTGAAATTCAACAGAAATGCGTGATACTGGGTACAGCTTAATTATATAGCTCAATACATATATAAACAAAACAGCAATAGTATCAAATAAAGAAAAATAGATAAAGGTAGATAAACGTAAAGACCATTCAGTAATCAGGTCCCTATAGTCGCATCAGATTGCTGTCAGAATGATTTGCAGTTATCTAGAAGCCTTAAAACACGTCTCTATTACGCAAAGATAAAAGAAACCCATCACTTCAAGGAAAGTTCACCTGACTAAGGTGACAATATTAGCTAATCAGCATACCAACATATCACAACATAAAACAAAAATGAATGCGCCGATCTATTATTATAAAAACGCCACGTATATAACCTTCAGAGCAAAGTAACATTTCAAACTGTCGCAGACATGACTGGTTCATACAGTGCTGACAGTCAAGATCGGTTAGCTTTTCTAGTAAGAGAGAACGCAATTAGAGACTATCTTGATCACTGTCATTAAGCACATCAAGGTTAAAGACTACCATACAATACTATATGTGCCCATTTCCGCACAACCCCATATTTTAGTGTTCCGTACTATTGCAAGGCCCAACAAGGATGGCAATTAGCTCGAAGAAAAAAGTACAACAGTTCTACCTATTCAAAAATCTTAGCGATTACTGCAAGCATTTTTTCATGAATTAAACGTCTTTAAGAAAAGATAAAATAAACCGCACAAAGAGAATATAACCGTAGCAAATCTGATGGTATATTCCGGCGTAACCATCGGGGGAGGGAGGTGTTTCAGTTTTTTATGTTCAGCCAATAACTTGACTACTGCATCCTAACGAACTCTGGTGTTAAATTTCCAATACTGAGCACGAATATATAGAGGCTTGTATGAAGAATACGGGGTACACAGTCCATTCATTTCATTTTTAATACATATTGTCAGACTATTCAGGAAACGAAGCACGTTTGAAGCAGTTAGGTAGTATTTTACGTCCGCACCCAACTACGCCATTATTAACTAGTTCTTCTGTCCAGAAAGAGACAAATAATGTTCGATACGATTCAATTATTGAAAGAATCACTGTCAAAAATGTTTGCAGCCAATAGCATGATAATAATGTCTGTTTTATGATTAGAGAAATCATATAAATTTCCCACTTGCGGTAAACAGACAAAGTTGATGTCCACAGAACGATAGAACAATACATAAATATCTACTTTCCTCGCATATTCTGATAGGGGTTTATCGCGCGAACATGATGACGTCATCAACTGTAAGTTTCTGAGATACACAGAGACGAAGATGTCATGTCAAACATCGGAGCTGGCAAGGTCAGCCCCATGTTATCCAAGTGCAGCGAATACAATTCATTTTTGCCGTCTTTCAAAATGGCCGACATCGTCTATAGTCTAACGCCTAGGAAAAGCATCCCTGCACTTCATTTTTATACGGAGAATAATACCGTTTGGGGGATACAAATGGCCCTAAATGTCTCCTAATCGCCCCCTAGGAAATGGCAAGACTTTGAAAAAGGAACTACTGCTATGAAGGAACAATTACGGGACCAAACCGGAAATGCTTTCTGCTCGATTAGATGTGGGTTGTGACGTTGGTTAATAAAAGATCATAAGTGCTGTCCCGATGCTGCCTCCCGGTCTGGTCGCGTACGGAACACTCGACGAATGTACAATATATCAAAACACTCTGTACCACTTAAACTATAAATCTACAAGTACAGCCCCAGACTGGTTACTGACTGCAATTGTGACAGAAATAAAAAGATTTCGTTACAATATAGAAATACACAACGGTGGACGAAATAAAATGAGATCTGGTCAGCGGATTATGATCTAAAACCATATGCAATGCATGTACCCCTCCCCCTAATATATGATCAGTTGTGCTAATTCTCACAATAAGAACGAGTTCATGGTGGTGTTGATTGGTAATATTTCTTCAAGTCCCCAAGGGTAACTCACGCCTCATATCTGCGCATGCGCATGTAAACAAAAGCTCGTTAAAACAGTTGAGGTATCCCATACAAAATCGGCCATGTAAAGAATCTTCGATAAAAAGTGAAGGCCGTATCTTGATTGTATGTTGAAAACATGGTAAGATTTTCCCCTCGGAATTTTCTATTTAAAACGTGATACGCTATCCATAGGCCTGCCATAAACGAGAGTTGCTTATAGCAAATGTTCTGTACCACATGATCGTCTGGCTACAGCCCTTGGGGCATATTTACAATTTGGCACTGCATCAGTTAAGGTGACTTCTAACTCTATTTCGATGGCCCGACCCTGTACGAGCTATCTTCGCATCTTCCATTTGATTGGCGCACCACTATATAGGGTCTTATATGATCCCATTCTTAATGACTCGCACAAATATAATTAATTGCACTTCTGGCTTTACTACACTAGCCATTCTCGATAAATGACCTCTTTTAAACTTGAATCGTCTGTACCCGCACTGTTGCTCCGATGGTACGCCGGTGGCGGACCCTTAGCTCCAGTTCTCATATAATCACTAACGGCACTGTTACTCCTACGCACTGACTTCTCGCTGAGTGGCGTCGGACTCTCTGTGTCACTGGTGGAGCGCCGCTTGAACTCTCTTAGTAATCGCGCACATCGCTGATTTTTTTCATTTTCTGAGTACATGTTCATTTTTTCTGAATATCTGGATACAGGTACATCCGACGTATAGCCATCACGGTAAGACGCAGAAACGGGTCTCCGAGAACTATACGGAGGTTTAACATCCGTCAAATCCTCCCAGGAGTCTCCCAAATCAACTCCTAAACGACGCTGGAGATCCATGATTCGATCAAACAGTTCCTCGTTATCAGTAAGTTCAAGGTCGGGGAACGCTCTGCGTTCTGGTGACATCGGCGTAAAACGGGCAGGGGATGTCCTTGAAATCGGACGCTCCCACTCTCCAGATTCATTAATGGAAGGGAAAAATGGCCTCCTCTGGCCAATAAGTGGTGAGCTGCGAGTAGAATGATCGCTAAGACTCTCAAGGTCTTTCAACTTGAACTTAAGAGCAGCAGAACTTGGTAAAAGAGTTGATTCGCCATCTGAAGTAGATGACTGTGACACACCACCCGACTCAAAGCCACTTGATTTTGAGTAAGACTCCAAACTTCTGGTTTCTGCAATGGGTCCCAACTTCCCGTGTTGCTGCTGACTAAGAAAACGATCAACCGGGTTAAGTGCACCCGCCGGTGACAGGAACTTCGGTTTATTATCTGTTGTGTCTAGTGGAGAAGGTAACGGTGAAACATCATAAGCACCGTGGCGTTCACTTTCGGTGACAGAATTCTCTGATGACGCGTCATTAGAATCATCGAACATATTCTCTTTTGAACCTCGGTCTGGGTACGTGGTCTCAGTTTCTATCGTACCAGTCTCCTCTATATCCTTCTCGGGCTTACAATGACCATTTTCGATTTTCTTCAGCATTGACTGATTGCTTTCAGGTTTAAGACTGTCTTGGAAATGGCGTTTCGAACCACCCACAGCATCTTTTGATCCAAAATCACTTGTAGAATGACAAAATTGATCGTAGGAATCCAACAATTTAGTTTGCTTCATCGACGAAAACCGTGGATTCAACTGCCCTAGCACATCAGTTTCAAGATCACTAATATCGTACTCGTCCTCGTCTAGGATTTCCTCAGCAGTGATGTCTGCAGTTTTATTTGTTTCTGGGCTCCCTTTAGCAGCCACCAACAAACTTGGAGATGACGCGCTTTTGTACAGCTTCTTCTTTGGGTTTCCTTTAGGCCGCCCACCGTTTGGCTTATGCGGCAGAGTTAAATACCTCTTATCGGGTTGAAGTTCGCCGTTTGCATTTGGTGTCAAAATGACATGGACACCCATCCTTGCTTCCTCTGCTGATAGAAGGTCCTTGAACTCGTCATTTTCGTAGCCTTCTAATCTAAGAATTGATTTGTCGCCGCTATTTTTCTTTCCGTTAAGCTTTGATTTACCCATTTTGGCGCTGCCGTTTTTCTTCTCTTGGAATGCATTTCCATCAAAAGAGTCGTCATCGGCATCTTGACTGGGGTATTCACTGGCAGGAGAAATGCAAAGAGCACAGGTTACAGGATGCATAAATTTTTACATAAAGGTCAAAGATTGCTATCAATTCTAGCCTTCAGAGAACGCTAAGACTAAGTCAGACTAAGTGTTAAAATACAAAGTGAACCCATGGCTTCCTGCTGCTTTAGTTCAACGCTACGATATCTCTAAAATCCCTGTTTCCCCCTACCAAGGATATACCAACCTGTAATAATGACATTCCCCATTACTTCATCAATAGTTCCAGAGTTCTATCAAAAGTACCACAAAAAGTAATATCCGCGTCTGTATCTTATGAAAGGCATTTAACATGAGTTAAAACCTAGACAAGATCTATACTAGAGAGGAGGCGTTCGACAACATTCACTTTCACTGCTGAAACAACATCTTACATGAAGGCTGATAACCTATGCTACTTGATTTGTTTTAGCTTAATGTACAGATTACTCGCAAACATCACAAAATAACAATATTGTGAACATTGTTTTTCAATGATTACGTCGTCAGCGATTTAACTATTCTCAACAGTCATCCCAAATGGCATCCTCACTCACCTTACAAAAACAGTGAGAGGACTTTTACACTTCATATCACTAGCAAAATCAACTCTCCGCAGTACCTAATACCCTCTGACACGGGACTTTTAAATAATTCTTTTTACTTCTCGATAGTGTATTGTGTACAAAAAGCTTGAGTTGATTAATCCAACACTGGTACAAGTTCGTCGGTGTCATCAACCAGCCTTGATTCCCGAGAACGTTTTGATTTTTCCACAGAACTTGTCACTATTTCTAGTATGGAGCCAAACTACACCGCTGGCCAGTGTCACATGATTTTCTTAACGATTCCATATCAGAATATACGTCGATTATATTTGTCAAGTATAGAAGTTCCCGAAAGTGGCAAAACACAACTGGGTCACTAAAATCTGTAGCTAAATGCCCATTTCATTCCATCCACTTCAAGAATCTCTGACTGATTTCTGAGTTTAGACGTTCCGTCTTATGGGACTGGAATAAAAAACTACTAGGGTATACCATTGGTGGGATAAAATAACATTGCAACTCTGAGTTGCTGTATCATACCATGGGGCGTAATCGGAACCTATTTTAGAAGGTGTTCTACTCCAATGCCGCCATCGTGCACGATAGTCCTTTCAGTGAGAACCTGCAATACTTTGTCACGACACAGTTCTACCCTCTATTTAATTCTGATCAAACTTTATTCAATGCTAAACCTTTTACCCTAAGGCAACAAAATAAAAGTAACACGAGTTCTGTTTTAAACAGCGAACAGTGTTAATAAATAATCAACGCGTGATAACTTACTTTCTTATCAGATCGAACTGTACCTTCTTCGTTCTCTTGCCTACAATAAAAAATAATACATACATTCCTTACCAAACTGTCAAGAATCGTACTTATTGTACAAATTTTAACGCTTGAAAGCTAATTCAAAGCACCACGTCTCCTGAAACTGCGGTGCAACACAAATTCATATGGCGCGACAATACTCTGAAAGAACCTCTTTAAGTTCAAACGTCGTCATGTCTTACTCCTGTTGCTGCTGCTGTAACACGTAGTGCCAATGTCCAGCTGTATCTACCTAACAATAACTTCTTTCTCCCTGGCGGCGTCAAATCCATGATCAATAATTAAGAATCCATAGAGAGCTCATCGATAAGTGGAACAAGCACGTAGAATTTGCCAACGTTTAGATAATCCGACGATCAGCTTAAGCATGTAATCATAGCGTAATTTATACATCTGAACATCACGAGAATCAAAATACCCTGTGAGAATCCTTTTTGTACAATGGGTTTATCAATACATCGTCTTTACAATACTTTCCTATGGCAATCACTAAAACATCTCTTGTTTATACCAAAGGCAAGGTGACACCTTCCGACGACGACAGCAGCATCGTAAGAGGAGCTACTTACTTTAATAGGAAATCAAATGCTCTAAATAGTTTCCTTGTAAAACTAAGTGACATTTATAAATAAACAATAACTGCAAAGTGACTTGACAGATTTTTAAAATACATTGAACAGGTTACTAGGACTTCCATATCACATGACGAAGTCGCCAGGGGTTGGCTCTACAAGATATTCTCTGATCACGCACAACTGTCAAATCGGTGTCAAAGTTCGCCTCTTCTATTAATAATAAAGCACGATCGATGCAATGAATGCGAAAACCTTTACCTCTGTTTCTTCCCTTTCTCCTGCTTGCTCGAAGAAAGCACACCAAACTGATCACTAGGATGAATACAAACACAGCAAACATTGCACCAAGAACAATCCCTGGAAGCGACGCACCACCGTCCGACTTACTCCCTGCACCAGGAGGCAACACCTTTGGAATTGCTGAGAAAGGAAAGATTTTGGAATTTATAACATATAGTAATAATTACAAAAAGATGAAAAATAGGCATATCTAAGGTTTGTGCAAAAATAATGTAGAGCAGACGGTAACCTCCATCTGCTGATGACCTAGGAGGTATAGAAGGGTGACATTTTAAATTCACAGAAAATTGAATACCGTATATCCGGTGTCTTACTACTCAGCTGACAGTCGAATAGTTAATCCTTACGCTGAACTTGAAACAGAATATTTGGTGTTTCCATATTAAGAAGTATTTTTGACTTCAATACGAGGTTCCCTGTATTCGTATCGGTATCAAATGAATGTTAGCATGAAACTAGAACTTCCTCCATCACAGTATTGTACTGTACAGACTCAGTAATAAAGAAACACAAGACTTCACCCCGGATGTTGTGACAGAAAATGTTTACATCAACTGTCTATCTATATACAGAACACGTATTTACGGTCAGATTGTGCGACACCCAAGTCAAATGCTTACCTGCAACAAACACTCTTGATGGGTATGTTATGCTA
Organism: Carybdea cf. marsupialis auct. non (Linnaeus, 1758); assembly: GCA_010016065.2. NCBI lineage: Eukaryota > Metazoa > Cnidaria > Cubozoa > Carybdeida > Carybdeidae > Carybdea > Carybdea cf. marsupialis auct. non (Linnaeus, 1758). The sequence goes on from JAAAKL020000128.1 coordinate 32,533, forward strand.
CTCGTAGACGATTCTCCCGCGGAATACATACGGAATTCGTACAATTTAGTAGAATCCAGGTCTTCCGATTTGATGATTAACGTTCTTCGTTGCCGGGTTATTATTCCGCCTACATTTTTCCAAGCTGTAGTCCCGTTAACTTCTCTCATCTCCACTACGAAGTGTGTGTATGGAGGACGAGCTGGCGGGTTGATACTGAACCATCGTATACCATATCCACCCTCAGTAACATTGACTTCCATATCGATTGGTTCCAACGGCTTATCTAGAGGACGAGGTGAAGCGCACTCGGTTAACTTGCAATAACTAACATTGCAATTCGCAAGATGTAAGCATCAGTGGCAAGGGGAAGGGGGACAGATGCGTCTAGTTTAGCTAATCACGTAGCAACATGTAGCAACAAAACGACAATTAGCTCATCCACATGTTGCGGGCACCTAGTTACTGAAATACGGCAAGAAAGGCAAGTTAAAATTCTGAAAATTAAACTAACCCAGAAAATGATTCATTAAAAAACTAATATCGCAATGTTCCGTATGACTGCAGCAAGAACTGGCAGAAGGGATAGTCAAAAACTTTATGACGTTCAGTACTGTACTTCGCCCAATATATCCTGCGTCTACCAAATTGGGTAAAAAACGCAGTCAACTATTCTAGTACTCCATGTGACGGGTTAGGTAAAAATGTCCACTAACAACGTCTACACAATTATACAATGGATAATGAAATTGCTTCCCAATCCATATTGTACGTGCTCACAAAACGTTGGTTATTTCTATTGATTCTGTACGAAATGTTGTTGCTGTCTCACAATAAAAAGATGGCCGTTAAGTGCTCACCGACCCACTTTTATACAGGTAATGAGAAGACGTGCTAAACTGGTATCCAACCTACGCTAAGCATTCAAAAGGTAAAAACAATGGCAAGATTCAGATAATCTATGTCATCCTCAGGCTCTGGATAACATTCTTAAAAATTACAAACACAACAAAAAACTTTCCTTCCTACAATAGCGTCAAGACCAAACTAGAAAGACGAATTTCGTCGCCGTCTTACAATTTTGCTTTGTACAACTAAGTCCTGGTAAGAAAAACATGCTACATCAACAAGAGCATAAACGTTCCACAAACGTAATCTGCATCATACATTGCTACTTTAGAACGTAGAGCTCAAAAAAGATCGATATCTTACCACTCAAAGTTTCTCCGATGTTTAGCGTAACACCTGACGTGAAATTAAACTTCACAATATCACTGTACGGTCCATATCCTTTGTTATTTCTTGCACGTACGGCAAACAGGTACTCCGAACGAGGCGACAATCCACTAACATTATACGAAGCAGCACTTGGGGTAGTCAGCGTGTGCTTTTGCCAATAGTGATCCGTCAGGTAAGCAGGGCGATACCATACTTCGTAAACAGGAGGGCTTCCACCATTGTATCCGGGTAACCATCTGAGCATTGCCAGGCCATTATCGGCAGCAGCCGTAACATTCATCGGTTTATGTGGTGTCGCTGTTTAAATGGAGATGACGGTGAAAATTCTACTACATACAATAGTACACGGATTACGCATATGGCCATAGCGATGTCAATCAATGGGCCCAAGAAACGAAATATATACGGGAAATGCCACTTTTATGTCTCACTTTCGAAATGACAATTACAGGATGTAATGCTCTCTTTACTGCAAGATTCAGAACACACGTCCCTAATCTGTAAAGGCTCTCGTGTCTACAAGAAATACAGGTTACAGTAATAACTTACATGTTTTTGCGTTTGATATGTTACTAGAAAAACATGCATTACAGAAACAAGCACACACACACATCCACGCACAAGATACTAACACAAACTTCACCCCCGCCCCCACTCCACCCGTCCCTCCAAAGGGCCTTTTATCACCTGCAAGGCAATATAACATCACATGTGCTACCGTATCACATATTGTTTGTGAAGTCTACGTAAGACTACTGTGCAAAGCAAACAAGTACATACTGGAAAAAAATTAGCGATATTGTAAACAGTGCACTTACAAGAAATTTTAACCACAAAATCTCTGATGAGACTTCCAGCCATTGATGACACCATGCATCTGTACCTTCCGTGATCTTGGGGCACTGTATCGATGATAGTTAAAATTCCTTCGCTCTCCTCAACCCTTCCGTACGGCCAGTTAGTTGCTACTGGAAACCAGGTGATGTTTGGTGTTGGTTTTCCTGTAGCCTGGCAGTCCAATGTTGCGTTCTGCTTATAACCTACAGTGACCAATTCTTGCGGGTTATTTACAAACGTTGGCGGAACTGTAAAATGAAAGAGCGAAAGATGTGAATAGTACGGTCAACTGGCCATAAACTACCGGTTTTATACTTTTCTGCCGAAAACCGTTGGTAGCCTTTTAGGTGGTACTTTCTGATTACATACTCATAAAGCAAGTGCTTAATGGCTTTAAGTCTACTTACATTATACATTATCGTGTGACCGGTCATAACCCTTGGAAAAAACCTTAATCGCTGCTGATTATCCCTATCAGTTTACTGCACCTATTAGCTACGCTTCTTAGTTTCTATAACAAATACGGGTGAAAACACATAGCTGTTTCATTACATGAACATCTGAAAGACTAGGATTTCGTTGGCTCTTCCGTTTTGGTATAGGTTAACAACTACTGGTCTGTAACAAAAAAGATCCCTAAATTGACTCTTACTACGCATGCGTATGGAAACGATGACGTATTTCCTGTGTTTGCACATCCTACATGTGCACACGGGTTCTGAACAAACACATGAGTACATCCAATCAATCGATTGCATTCCGATGAAATGGCACTCGATAATTCCGAAAAGGAAAACATAACAGCCAACATGCTCAACAAACGGTAGCTACGTTTCCTCTTAAACGTATGAGTGATTACAAGTTACAAAATGGTAGGGCTGATAGAATCCCAATTCAATTTCTATAGCTTGTCATCCTTTAAACTCACGTTAACAAAAACGCACGTTCTTAAACTTTAAAACTACTGGGGCACAGACGCCTGGAAATTCAGCAGTACCTTTTTATGGTCACAAAACTTACCTAACACAGTTAAAAAGACATCTCTTCTCGTTCCAGCTCCCAACTTGTTCTCCGGTGCGCATGTGTAATATCCCTCCTCACTCAATGTTACATTTTCGATACTCAACGAACCGTTGGCTGTTATCATGACCCGATCGTTTTCCTTAACACTGAGTCCTCCTTTTATCCAAGTTACTTTCACTTCAGGATTTCCAACCGCAACACAAGGGAGTTCAACAATGGTGTCTTGTATCGCACGTACTATTTCTTTGTAGTAGACAATATTTGGTAAAACTAGAAGGCAATTTCGAATAATTATGAATCAGTTATTTTTTGAAAATCAGGCAATGGTAACATCAAGAGAACAACATGCTCCAATAGCCTATTCATCGAAGATAGTGCCTTAAAAAATATTATAATGATAAACAACAATAAAAACAAATTGATACAGTGCTCCTAGTTTAACTTTTCAACCAATTATAAATATGCTATTAAAGATATACAAACATTTTACCTCGGCTAAATATTACTATGATACTGCGATATGTTCCACTCCTACGTGTTCTCTATTCGTTTCTTTGGATAAGACGGATATCGTGTGCAAAAGAAAATATGTGTATAACATTTATGGGTGATACATGTGAAGTGTAAGCACCATACAGGCGTTCGCTCCTTCCATTAAATTGGCCTCTGTGCTCTACACTACATTAATGCGAAAATAATCAATATCACATGGAAAGTTTATCTCCTGTTTCAAGTCAAGCCTTTTCAGTATCCGGTGCCATATTCGGCGGCTTGGTGCATGTACTTTGTTTCTGTATTAACAATGCTATTTTCGCTACTGGGAAATCTTGAAAGGTAAGTGCAAGTGCACGGTAACATAGTTAGCTCTCCCGAGGAGATAGGTATAGAAACATTTGTACAAGAGAGATCATTATCCTTACTGCAATTTTATAATTAAAAATAAACAAGAAAAAACAAAACAAGATAAGCATTTTCCAAGAAGTTGAAACGGGGATGCTATTTTCGCTACTTAGAAATCTTAACAGGTAAGTGCAAGAGCACGGTAAAATAGTTAGCTCTCCCGAGCAGATAGGTACAGAAACATTTGCACAAGAGAGATCATCATCCTTACTGCAATTTTATAATTAAAAAAGAAAAAAGAAAAAACAAAACAAGATAAGCATTTTCCAAGAAGTTGAAACGAGTCACCAATCATCAAACCGCCTTAAAAAAAGCATTAATGGTATAAAAGGCGCGTTGGCTTTAACTTTACCGGGGATACCCGGCTCTATAATATCCGAAACGCGGCTCTGTCTCCTTAGCATTTTTAGATACAAGCTATTAAGGAGGTTCACAGCACTTTATGTGAACAGAAAACCCCAATTTTTTATGCTCGTTGAAGCACTTGCAATAAGCTGTTGCAAAGACATTTACAAAAAAGTACTATGTAATATACTCCATGAAGACGTAAACTTGCCAATGGTCAATACATATCAATGTATCACGACAAACATCTGCACTTCGTAGAGTCTGAACTTTACTCTGGACAGTATACCATATACAGTAACGCCAAACAGAAATCTTGCGCCTTAATTTAAGCAGTAGAATTCTTATTACAAGCTCGGCGCTATCGTGACTCAAAATATTGAAGCCCACAAACCAAAACATGGTCTACATTAACACAGTATGCAAAGATGCGACATTCTTGAACAGCGCAGGTGAAACGTACTGTTGAAACATTGACCTGACTTCTAATCTTCTGTGCCACCGTAACACGGGAGTGAAAAAAGCTGCCACGTCTTTCTACTCTGAGGATGTGTTTAGTGGATGTCCATCCTCTTACTCACTCTTCACAAGCATATCAAGACGTTAACCTTTATTCTCTAAAGTGCAACACAATCTCTACCTATGCCAACTGTTCGAATACGTGCCAGTTAATGCACATGCCAGATGTTCTCGTGCGCTTTTTCTTACTGCTTTATCGAAATATAGTCTCCAAAAAGCCACAAGCTGATAAGGAAATCATGCCTCTAGAAGATTATAATTAAAGCATGTCCTAAAAATAGATACAAAAAGTTCTGGCCAACAACAGAATACCATCCCACATAATATAAGCTCCCGTAAACAAAATAAATACGTAAACACGGTAAATCCTACAGTATGTGACACTTCATTACGATTTCTTTAAGCGTACTGGATGGTCCTTTGGTTTTTACTCGTACAAAGTGGTAATCAACAGAGGAATCATACATGGTAATAAAATAGGTTAATTGTAGAAAATACTTACATTGAACATTAAGATACATATCGTGAGATACTGTCACCGTTGATCCATCAGCTTGTACTTTCCTTACTGAGCATTGATAGAGGCCCGAGTCACCCCTACGTGCCGTATTGACCACCAGCATCCCCGCAGTGGCTATTGCAAATCTAGGATCTCTTGTGGCGTCAGCCCCATCACGAGTCCAGACGATCGAAGCGCCCTTCTGACTAACGCCACTGCCACATGGCACTCGTGCTATTTGATTCTCAACAGCGTTTATATAATTCCCTGGTAGCACCGAGGACGTGGCTGGTAGGAGAGAGAGCAAAAATATCAGTTTATACATCCTGCAGGAATCGCCGAGGCTTTCTCTGTTATTTCTTAACAAAACTGTTACAAGAATGAAAAGATGGTCAATATCAGTGAACGGGCGTAAGTAACCAGTTTCGTGTGAAGTGAAAATTCCTGCTTAAAGCCTGACATGCAGCCTGGACGTTCTCGAGTCATACTAGGTCTACAGTAAAGAACAAGGTCCTTTTCCATATTGTATTATGATTGCGTCGCCACCATTACCACGAGCTCCATTAACTATTAACATTTTTAAGGAGAGTTACATAGTTGCTATAATCTCACTGACTGGCTAAATTGGTCTTTCACCTTAAATGTAAGTAAACCAGTTACATAATGCTGTAAAAGTAATCGATGGTTTTGAGAATTCCATCCTCATCAAGCAGTCAGTCCAGATTTACCCACATAAAGTTCAATAATTTGGTAGACCGTTGGGTCAACATCACAGTATCAGCAGGGATCGTTCGAATTTGAATAAACGGCCTGTGCTTAATGACTCTCTTTGACCACATCGTATTGATTATTCATCGATTCACTATGTGACTATTCGCCGTGTGTGATGTTGATTGCTATAATCCCACAATCAGAGCGGCCTGAGTATCACTTGATAATATCTTCAAGGCAACAGAAACGATGTACTGCTTGCTCTATGCAAGGTAATATCCTTCTACCTTTTCCCAACAACAAATTAACACTCGTTGGGTCCATCGTGCGGCAGAATTTGTATGACAGCTCAAACACAAGTTTTTAAAGGGCTTTGACAAAAAAGCGTTCATGTATTATGTATTGCTCGATAGCATACGATTAAAATCTTGATGTGGCGTTGTCAAAAGGGGCAGGACCTAGTAGGTCATTTTTTCAGCACATTGTAAACTTCACGCCTGGACAAAAAGCCCGGTCGATATCACGTAGAAATGGAAGAGACACGTTAGGTTTAGATAACATTTACAGAACGAACGTTTGTATGTATGTTATTACACTAAAAAGTGGAATTTTCTCAAAACATGTTTACTAAATTTTAAGCAATAACAATAGTTCTTTTGAATTTTCCTTGTGGTATAATTTGATTATCTTCTCGTATTTTGCAGAGCGTTATAACTTTGGGGTAAAAGAAAGGCTTGACTTGAATTCATACAATGGCATAACGAGAACCTCTTAGAAGCTCTGATAAGCAATCCAATGTTTGCAAAATGCGATCCTTCTACTAATAATCTGCTAGAATAGATCAACTAATCTATTGGCAATATATTTTTCATGAGATAATAATTACAGTTGGGCTTACACCAGGCTTCCTTTGCATGAAAAAAATTGTTGTGGAAAAAAGTTGTGAGAAATCAGGTATTAGTGGGCACGTCTGATTACAGCACTGCGCTGGTCAAGCAAAGAATGGAATAGCAGTAGCAAAACTCAATCCCTTGAAACTTTTTGATAATGAAATGCGGGAAATGGCAATACAAACTACAACACAACCGTCTGGTACTCGTGTGCTCACTCTATTTGTCTAATCACGACAAACATTGTCAATGATGGCATCAGTGGAGTTTCTTAATCTCCATTCTACCAAACATCATCGTGTTGTAAATTATTGATGGCGATTTGTGTACGAAAGTAACTGAAATATAACTATGTTGAAACGTTGTCGACAACTTCACGAATGCAAGTTCTAGAGCTGGTGGCAGAGTGTCGTTTGGAACTCATAAATAATAAAAACAGATGGAGCCCCCCCATCAACTCGTATTCCTTGATTACACTTTGTGGCGTACGGCCATTTACTATTGTCGTTTACTACATCATGAATAACTGAATGCTGGGAAAATTTTCTCACCTAGTACATAACGTTGATTCACTACAAATTACAATTGCTCCCAATATGCAGCAGCTGACGTTTCCATGCAGAACTCTTAAGTTGTACTGTAAGAATTCAGCAAACGACTTTTTCATAGACTGATTCTGAGCGTATCCTCAAATGAATCAGTGACCACGAGTATTGATGGGTGTATTTCAACGTTCAGTAAGCCCGCTAACTGTTATTGGCAACTAAACGTCTTGTGTCAGATAATAACAGTTCTCTAACTGACCATTATTATAACTGTAAAATGCATGAAAGCCATCCACATTTGTCACACAGTCACCAAAGACAAACCTTCTCACGATCTAGTGACATACACTGCAATTTCAAATTCCTTCCAATTCCTAACGATCTACCACTACTTCCATCAAGCACAAGTTTACCCTTCAATATTTCTCGTTTACGTTTACTTGTCAGATATTACTTTCCTTCAATCTTTCCTGTTATCATTATCACCATCATCATCATCATCATCATCATCAGTGTCGCCACATAATCATCAGCCAAAACAAGTATCAAAACAGGCCATGAACCACCCAGAACGTACCTGCCGTCAACTAAATACATGGTACACTCATCACTCCCAATCCTCCAGCAGAACATCAGTGTTTTGATTTTGTCAATGTTATGGGTACGAACAGTACATTCAACATAGCCAATACCTGTAGTGAACCTTTATACTGACTCCAACACTACGCTGACTTGCTATTTTCCTGTCTATTCCTTCATCATGTTTCTCTACCCTAATGCTTACTTACCACTTATCGGCTGGTGTAGGGATACTACATATTAAGAAGATGAATATCTAGAATCCAGCATGAAAACGTCAATCCAAGACCATGGCTAAATTTAGCAAAATTGCATTTCAACAAGTCCAATCCAGTCATCAGCAGCAGTCAACCCTGTACATAAAATACTTGAGTTCTATTAAATACATATCAGGATGCGCTTACAGTAGCATTTGTACACCCCACATGAAGTCTATAAAACATTACTAAACTACTGTGTAATAGCCTGTACTTAAGTGACACTTACTTCGTACAATCAACTCAATCACGTGAGCAAATGTCCCGGCCGCACTACTCAGCGTCACTTGGTAGCGACCGCTGTCACCAATTTCAACACCCTTGATTCCTAAACCACTACTTGTCATACTGTATCTTCGAATTGGCAGGGAACCATCATTCCTTGACCATTTGACTTCGGGTTTTGGACTTCCTCTTGGTTCGCATGGTAACAGAGTAGAACTGCCTACAACTGCAGTGATGAACGATGGGGGTGTGCCACGACACGACGGACGTTCTAGAAAATAAGAAAATCGATAAGATAAATCTATGGATTCGCGGCCTTTGGTCAACAAACGTCGCGTAATTTCTTCCGTGTGTCAAATTACTACAGCATAACGTTTCTTCTAAACGGCACAAAATTGACTAAGAATCAAAGTTCCTTTAGTTACTCCCATGTGAAAGCTCATTTACTGCTTAGAAGTTGCTTGTTGATTGTCTACGAAAGAAGACCAACTTCATGTTCTTGTCTACCGTGGCAGGCTAAGTGCACTAAATAATTTCTGATAGTCGCTTTGGGATATTCGTGTTTGTCCCTTTAACTACTTCGTTTTCCGAGGGGGGGATGGGTTAAAACACTTGAGATTGCTCTTGCTAAAAATCCTGCTGCTCATAAGAAAAACAAAAAACGAACGAACCTAAGAGATTGGTTTCTACCTTCCATTACATTATACGGTAAACAGTTCACAGTTGCAGCAGAGGCGACGGAAAGGGACTAAGTTATCGAAATCCTAAATGAAATTTTATATAATCTTAGGTAAATGCAAAAATATATATCGCTTTGTTTTTCTTGAAATTGAAAGAGCACATGGCATCTACGCAGTACACAGTGGAGAAGGTACCTAAACTTGGACTCGCTCACTTGGACCTGTCCTTACTATACTACATTTAACGGTACCTGATACCCTGAATGTATTAGAAATGAGGGCATCAGCATGGGTAATGAAAATCCAAGAAAAAAACTTGTTCCCCCTATTCTTCGTTGCTTGGTGAGCGTTTATTCATATCTTAGAAATAAAAGGCGAGAATGTATCTTTGAAGCCAACACAAACTTTGAGTACAATTCAGGTAATCTTTTAACGCATGATTAGATTCTTTGCTGATGATCCATCCGATTTACGGTATGCCATATGCAGTAAGAAAATGATACGGGAAAGGCAATTTCTTCAAATTTCCTTTGCCTTTGTTGACCTTTTCTTTCCTCCCTTCAAATGGGATAGCAGGGGCACCACTGGGTCAGGCTTCACCTACTGCGGTCTGCAGGTCGTTCGTAAAATTTCACTATACTAATGTTTCCGTTTCTATTCTACCGATCATTTTCGTAATTAAAACTGTTTGTGCCCTGAACAGCAGTCGACAGAGAAACACGTCCATAACACTACATATCATGTCTGCATATCTCTACACAATGCCATCCAAAAATAACTGGGTAAGTGAATAAACAGTATCTGACCTCATGCCGAAAGATACCCACTTGCAAGGAAGTTGCAACTTAGACCTATTCTTCGTGCCATGAAAGTAGTTTCGCGCAAAAATAACTTACAGGATCGACATTTGAATAATGAAGATACTTTTAATTCCTTGGAAACTATTTTCTATAACCAGCTATGTGTCTGCAAAGATGTTATTGGCAAAGAGGTAACGACAGGAAAAACAAACCACATTTTCGTTATTGGTTTTCCGTCATTGTTTGGCAAATTGAATTATGCTTACATCCAGGCAGGGCTCTGATTAGGCATTCTTCAAACTATCTGCAGAAATTTGCTGTGTGGTACATTGAAGGTATTTATTTTACTGTAATACTGTACGAGAGAGGTGTTCGTCACTTCCCTGAACACAATTTGAGTCGTTTCCTCATACTGACAAGAATCATTTGCAAGTTGTCAATTACAAAACCGCAATTTCGTCTGAACTACGTCTTTCAAACTACAGCTGCTGTTCATGCACAACAGAAAATACCTATACTAACTTCAAGCGCCGCGCGTGTTGCTAGACCCAGACCTTCACAATGAATAAGAAAATCATATACTTGTGGGGGTGAAACCCGGCGTCCCATCAAACAGTCTAGAAATATTTGTAGAGTAGGAAACTTTGTATTACTGATTAAACAAAGCGCCTTCAATGATAGCTAAATTACTAGTTTGTGTAAACATTAATAAATAAACTTGGCGGCAACAAAGCATTTAAAATGGGTGCATGTTAGCAGATACTAAAAGGAATATTGGCACAAAAATATGAGCAACGTACGGGAGTACAAAACGCCAGACTAGAGAAAAAAAACTTCACATAAGTGGAATTGCTTCTACAGTTCCATGCCTCTTTCAGTTCAGCCCCACACTTTCCGTGAGTATGCTGCAGAGATCACGCCCCTCCCATCTCCGCAACTATCCTCTTCCTACGAATGGTTCCTCTCCCCGGGACAAGCCGAGTCGAAGGTCAATCCCTAGAAAAACGTTTGTGGGAAACAGCCAACTCTTGGCATCTCACCGGTTACCTGTGACCATATGTTACGTGTACTCTTCCACAAAGACATCCGATTTTGCGCCACTCAGCTTCGATAGTTGAAACAACTAATGATACATATTAAATATCAATTTTCGGGTAAGAGTCGTTCTTCTCTGAATATCATTAACCCCTGAGTTCACAATGAATCTTAAAGCACGTACGTTTTGTCTGCATTTTCATGTTTTATCGCTTTTGTCAAAGTTTTGATAATGGAAGTTAAACAAGTGCGTATGCTGACGAAGTTGCTCGTAAAACTTGGGAACTTGCCCAAATTGTGTTCATCCTTTTCCACTGGCCTTTGCAAGTCCTGTTTCCCTTTCCAGCGTGTTTCTCAACATCATGCAGCTCAAAGTCACTCCTTCTGCGATCAAATACCATCGTTACACGCTGGGGGTTAGAGTATGGAAGTCCTTTGCGCTATCATGAGTACTTCGAGGATTACTGTGAACACAATCAATAACTTCCTGTTACGGTTGCTTATCCATTAGTTTTATTTTCTTTCTCAGTACAAGGCACCAAGCGACTGCGTCAAAGAATGACGAGTCAAAGTAGTTTTCGTTGTTGAATCCACTGACGTTTTGGTCAGTGGCAACAAAAATTCACCAAACTTCATTAACAACACAACTACGCAACAAAAACAGCTTTTGTTGTCAAAACGATGTCGCTAGCAGGTTATCAATCAGTAACACACAAAAAGCTGACATTTATCTCAATCTGATTTCTTGTACGGTTATAGAAGGCACTACTAAAGAGAATCCGTAACTGTCACTTAGCGACAGAATCAATGACGGGTATCTATAATCTGGGCAACGTGAAGTATGGTTTCTAAAGTAGCATGGTGTCCGCAAATCCTTCTTTATGTAAGAAAATAACAAACGTTCGATTATAGTAAAGCGATAATTTACAGACAGTTTCATGAGATATGTTAACAGGGTACATCGTTCCATTTCTTCGGCAGCCTACCAGTACAGTATGGATTGAGTTTCCTCAGACTATCCTCCTGGAATATCAACTTATTCACTGATGCAGCCATGGAACTACAACAGCAATTTCATTGGTTGTTGAATCACATGACCATTAGCTCTTTCCATTCTACTCGCCACAATTTTGTTATTGAAATTTAAATATTTAGATGAACAGAGATCTCGACCGTACATAACCCGTAGCTTTACAAAAATAGTTTTAGGAACCGACTTCTTAAGTGTTATCTAAAAATGACTATCCATAGAAACATACTATCATTCCAGTGCCAGAGATAAATGAACGACCATTTTAAAAACTAGCCCAGGTTTTTAATGGTTATGGAAGTAATATCTCGGCTCACATATTACTAAATAGTCGAACAGGAAAGGTTTCTAAAAGGGTGACCGAGTGTTAGAATGAATAATGAAATAGTCTGGTACACAGGTACGGTGGCTTGAAGTATTTTCATCGTTTTACCAGAGAGCTACATCCTTTGCTTCACTTTTCAAATATTTTATCCACAAACTTCAAATATTCCCATGCATGACTATCTTTAAAGCTATGATTTCGGGGTGGGGGATCAGAATTCTTGTGGGTTCCAAGATTTCCAGGACGAGTGGCCATACTATGGTTAGCTTATCCTCTCGACTATATCAATTTGCCACTTCCTGTGACTCTTACCTATGTGTCGCTATGAGGCTGGTATCTGCAAAAACTTTCTAAGAAGTGGAAAACCCCATAACTTCAGTCTTGCAAAATTTAGTGTAAGAACAATAAGAACAACAGAGAGTATAGATACACTTCATTTGGACTCATTTTGATTAGGTCCCTGATTTATTGAATCAAATCTGCCGAAGAATCTCAAACCGTGATTTTACTATAATACAGTTTCGCTGAAATTCGTTGGATATTTAAGCATTACGTATTTACTATACCTATAATAATTTCTAAAAAAGATAGAAACTGTATCTAAAATTATAAGCCCTAGTGTAACGACCAGCTTTCCTTTAATATGTTCTCTTAATATAACTATTTACTTCGCCAACATTCCTTCGCCTTCACTGGAGAGGCTTTTTTGTTTAAGGGATATAGATCAAATGTCAACAAAAGCACAAGCAGGTTTAGTGTCAGATATCAGATTTAATATACTTTGTATGGAAATTAATGCGTTAATAACTGTTACCAACCTTGAACCGTTAGTTTGATTGGTGATCCACGTTCAAATGTTGTTATCTCATTGGTAGATATCATTGTCTTGCATAAATACACTGCCTGGTCCTTCGGTCCCACGTTCTCAATTTGCAGGTCCTTTTTATTGACAAGCTCAACACGCCCTAGATATTCTGCTGCCATATTGGGTTTATATTTCTGGAACTGCATAAGAACTGGTACACTTGAGTCATTCCGTCGCCATTCTACCATATCGAACTTATCATGTTGCGTGTTGCACTTCAGGGCAACTGTGGAACCAACTGTTGCTACAACATACTTTATGTTCGATGGAGCTCTCCTTACACGAGGTTGTGCTAAAATTAAAATAGAAAAGACATTAACTGAAATAGGATTTTAAGATATAAAGACACCTTCAATAATCAATATATGACCATCACAATATGCCATACAGCGAAAAGGTTTACCAAGAGTGTAAATAGTAAGTTACGCTCAAGCAAAAGAAATAGTCTGAAAACAACATGTTAAAGACTGACATGAGTACAATCATATACATGTAGATGTATTCGTACATATGTATGGCGACACGCGAAGAGACCTTGGGAACGGTCTGAAAAGTTCCAGAAGTATCATGAATTCCTGATCTCTATTTTGTTGTGTTAATCTTAAAACCTTACGTTTGTTCCCTCGGCTATTCATGACTTATTTCATCCAAATGTTTAAAAGTATATAAACACAGATATACTTTCTGCTCCTACAGTTCAAGTTGTCTACTTCAAATTTTGTTACCAGTGCACATACCCTTTGGTGTGCATAACATAACATTAGCAATATCCGCCATCTTCCCTTCTTTAAGATTCTTAACTATTGAGTAGAATTAACTTCCCACAACGCAGTGAAAATTCATACCTCGTGAAATAAAGAAAACAAACACGATTTCAACGATTGTGGTACACCTAAAAGCTTGCACAACCTTCCGAAAAAACCACCCAAGCACTTTGGTTGGTACTTTGTAAAAGTAAAGCTCCATGGCCTTTGGTTATACTTAAGGGAGAAGGGGTCACGTGATAAATGTACTTTTGTAGGGTTCAGTACGTTTAGAAGCCCACAACACCCTCGCTTGATTCCTCTGTATCTACAGTTGTAGATACCATTTCTATCACAGTTGCTCATTTGTATATGCTATCAACACAGACCGTATTCCTTCATCATATGAACAGAAAAGGAAGTGGTCAGACGCTAAGGATACTCCATCATGTTTCGGTTCCAGTGCCTTACAATCATACTAAGGACATTAAAGTATGACAACCAAAACGCACTGCCCAATCGCCAGTTGTGTTGAAACAAACAAACACGTTCTGAAATGCACTGAATTCAAGAGTTTGATAAACGCTGGGATTTAAATGTAAAGCATACAACGTCATATGGCAAGCTCAAACTTCTAGCACCATATCAGCTTTCAAAACAATGCCAGAAGATGACACACTATTTGGTAGCCACGTCATAGTAGAACTGGTCATTGTACAATGAAATATCACTCCTGTTTAGTCTTTTAAATGTTCAACTCTGATATCATCTTCACTTGTAGTAGCTTTATGCAAGATGCTAGTTGGGATCAATCTCTCATAAAGTTAAGACACCATTGTCTAAACTTCAGAATGCAAAGATAAAAGTCATCTGGTATAAATAGGAGCAACAACAATTACCCAAAAATGGTCAAACATTGTCGCGCCTTTTCATATCTAGCGGATCCCAACTCTGTACACAAGACACAAACAATCACAATCAGACGAGTAGATACTTTATCAGATCAAGATCTGATCTTTTCAATATTTTCTTCAGCTGATGACATCATTATGGTATCGTGATCCACAGACAGTGCATTCAAACTACTGTTCAACATTTTCAACTATCTATTTCCCCAAGAATAAGTCAGCCAAAAGTAGCAGGTGTTCTATAAGTAAACAGAAAGTGAGCATGAGTCACCTTCTTTTAAAAGAGCCTAGCTAGGTCATCGATTACCATCCAAATCTCCTTCTCACATGATACGCTAAAGAGTGAAGAATACCGTATTAGTCCAATCAGTGTTTGCAGACTTGGAGGAAAGGGGAGTCTGCAACAAAAAGTGACAACCAAAGCCTCATTGTGATTGACTGCCATAAAGCTGAAGTGAAACCTTTGCAGCACACTGTTCTTCCCTCTCACACTTCATATTTATGAAAATCTATCTTCTTCTCATGACGTCTAATTCAGAAATTCAATCCGTGATCAGACAAATGCCCCATCTGGCAAAAAAGATGTGGTCCTTGGACATCTGTCCAAAAAAACTCGGTAAATCCATGGACGACGGACTATCGATGAATGCATCCATATAACACAAATATGTCAGTACACACCCTTCCTTTACGAAAGTAATAAATTTTGGTCCAACATCGTGGCTTCTAGCTATGTAATACACCTGCAGACTATGTTTTGTCGCTAGCAATGCCAATGACGATTCCAAAACAAGGAATCTCATAGAGTGACCACATATTGCAAATGTTCCAAATCAGACGATCCAGATAGTGAGAAGGATAAAATCTCTCTCTGGCGAGAAACTTGACAAGAAGACTGTATCGGTCATTTATACTACTTCCTGACCACAAATTCGCACTACGATCAGTTTGGATGGCTTTCATTAGTCATGTATAATGCTTACATTATGAGTGATTAGAAACGATGATAAAGAAAAGACGGTCACACTTGTCCTGCTATGGTTGTGAAAAGATTGGCAGAAGAATATAACATTTCATATTAAGATTATAGTTTGTTTCTTCTCAATGTTAAGTTTCTAAGTTGTCTAAATGTACTAGATAAAACAAAAGCATAAAAACACCGGAATGTGACTGTCGAATTCCTTACAATAGATACTATTTATGAATTTTCCTGATCTTCAAGGATAACAATAAGAATGAAGACAATATAAATCATTCCAAAAACTGCGTGCTCTTAGTGTGCCTATCTAAGAAGGTTAGACTATCCTTCAAATATAAAGTAGCCTTTTTGATGTTACATATGGGGGGCTGGGATATATTCTATTATTGCGGCCGCTGAGTGCTGTAAAAGGGTCCTCTAATCGACAGCCTGAAAAACTGTAACAAAGCCTTGATAAGGGTTGCGATTCGGGTTGTAGTACATGCATCGCTAAATGGGTCTGAGACTACTATCTGGTATTCTAATTGGTTAAATGGAATAATCATAACTGTCTATTGTCAAATCCTGAACTGGAAAGCACATCTGTGCGTCTGCGTCAAAGGTAATCTTGATGTCTTCGTCGAAAATAAAAAGAGAGTTGCCTTTTCACAAAATATAAAACTGAATCCCATGTAATTTTTGTACCCTTATAACAAACTGAAGTATCAATAACGACCCTGGTCCATTTGTGACTGAGTGACTTGTGATCCGTGAGATACATATCGCCAAGTTCCATTTTCGTATTCTTACACGGACCAATGTGCAGTGTAAATGACGTAACAATAGGTTAAAATAAGAAGTATTGTCTGACTGGCACCACAGGACTGTCTTTGACAAACACGTAGTCATTAACGGTCCCCTGATTCAACCCTCAAGGGGTCAAGTCCCACTTCCCTTGAACCGGATAATGGGTTAATTCCCATATGCTCACAGCTACTGAATAGTATCCTTGCACAAATGAATAACGTCATGACTGAGCGACTCCATTACCAAATACTGAACAGTGCACTATGTATCTAGCTATTGAACTTCCATTCATGTGACACGACACAAGGTGATGATTTTAATTCTCAATACAGTTTTCATCGTAGTATGCTAAATCCGCTCAGTTTGGAAAAGATGTGTGGGTCGGTTTTCGTACCATGACGATGATGACAGACTGAATATTACCGATATTAAACAGGAGCCCAATGGCCTCCGACCAGAACTTAAATGATAGGATGTCAAGTTTGAACCCTTGTGTGCCTGTGATTTAATGAGACGCTTGCCAAAAAGCATATGATAAACCAAGTTATACAGTTGAGTCGACTTCTGCTGATAAAACTTATCAAACCGAATCCTATTAAATTTAACTTGAGGTTCTAGTTGTTGAGATCTATTAAATGAAATCACCTTCAGATACCTCAATAAGACGATGAAAGACAATCTTTCTCGCTATCAACATTTTGTTGCGACCTTAGCTTAAATCTCGAGTTCAGCTGAATATTTCATCACTCTAGGTACAGTCTGCGTTACTTATTTAGAAAGAAACGACTGTTTCCTACTTAAAGAACCTTTTAGGTTTGACTAGCAATAAGTTCAGAAGGCAATGACGTGTTCTGATGATAACTTAAGTGTTTGACAAAACAATTTACGATCCCTCAAACTCACAATCTAAGCGTAACGTTTCAGCTGATCTACTTTCTTCACGGAAAAGCATCGCGTTTCTCGCCAACCACAATGGTTCCGTGTTGAAAGAATCACACCGTCTCATAGATATCGTAGATGAAACGTAACGGACCAGGATAATCATACCTGTGAAGTCGACTCAACGCAAGATAAGATTTTCAATAATTTAAAACAGTAAATAGCCTTTCCAAACACACAATAAACTCTTACTGTGAAGTCACGACGATAAGAAAAGTCTAACCTTTGGAATCAGAATATGTATGAAGCGGTGAAATACTTACAACAAGCCTTTTCCAGGTAGCTAAGAAATCCAACCAACAATACAACTCCGTGCAATAAATTCATGGTCGTAGAATCCAGAAAGAACTTTCATTACTTGGAGATTCGACACGACAATTTCTCCGCAGTCTTCTGAACTAGAATGAAAGAGAATACTCGATCTGATGAAGTGATCAAAACTCGACTGAGGTGTCAAAATTCGACGACTTTACAGCTGTGGGCTGTAAAGGAAAGGTTGGTCACAATCCGGAAAGTCTGACACATTTCTCCAAACAGTGTGACAAGAAGCCAAAGGCACGACAACAAATGGCCGTTCCTCAACGGTTCCACTTCCCCTTCACCTCGCAGAAGTTCTTGATGAGTAAACTTGTCACATAGTCTCAATTAACAGCTACAGGGGGCATCAAGCGTCGCCATGACAACAGATCAAATGCGAATTTTGGAGAAGAAAGAAATAATATAACAATGGAACAAAAAGGTGAGTTTCCTCTGAAAAGTTGATGCAGGTGCAAAGAAACCTTGTAAACATAACATCGCTAACTAGCATACTAACACTAAAACTCTGCAAAGTTTTTCGACGAAATATCTTTCACTCCGTGATTCACAATACTGGAAAAATCTTTATTGGTATCTTGAATAGCACCTCATTGTTGATAATAAATAGGTACGGTTCATTGATTGTTCGTTCGCTTTTGACATAACGTAAACACAGAAGACCACTGCCATCTATAAACTGAGAAAGCTGGTGTCTGTCATTTTCGTGCGATATCAAGTTGATGAAGTTATTTTGAGCGGCAGAACAAAGCAAAGAGGTGACGCTTACTGAAGTCCTTATGAACACTTCCCCAACGTGTTTTCATTATTCCGGATGGTTACAAATCTAACACAACTGTCTTAGGCGGCAAAGCGTTTGTCTGGACGAAGCAGCTCGAAAAACCACAAATAAGAATGAAGTACCTTGTCTGTTCTTGACATCGGCAAGAACCGAAGGAGTCAAGCTTAGTATCAGTAAGGAAGGGCTGTGATCATGACAGTAGAAAGTGTGGTGGAGTGCTAACAGAGCAAGAGGGGGCGCGGCATGAATATACAAGTTGGGGTAACTACTTTTATTAATAAGTTATCATGTTGGGGTGGGGGGTAGTTTCTATTAGTAAAAGTTTCAACATTGGTCAACTGATCGTCTGAAACTTCTATCGAGAGTCGGAATTGCTAGGAGCAGGTACAAAGACAGTGCGTGAAGCCCTAAAACGTAATCAGATATTTGAATATCATTTGGACATTGTACATTAGATAAAAACCTCCCCGTCGACATATCATCATGCGTTCTATGAGGTATTATTACATTAGCCTCAAGGCTACTGTGCTAGATTTAGGAACCTTAGAGATTGTTAATTTAGGCTTAATTACGTCTATGCCAAGTAGTTATTTATTTCTTATAAGGTTATAAGATACCGACCACCGATAAGGGAGAACCTGGTAGAAACAAAACCACATTTGGACATTGAGTCGTATAACTCTGACTTCACAGATCAATAGTAGATATTGGAATCGTACGTGATTACACGGTAAATCAAATAGTACGTGTTTACACGATAAATCCACGAATTATTTTTTTTTACCACTGGTTCTTTTCTTTTCTACAAAGATTGCCATTACTTTTTGGGCCCCAATATGACAATTACAGCCTAGCCAGGGATAGAACGAAAAAACACAGCAACCTTCCGCTTCGGCATATTTAATCTACTGCGTTAAAAAAAATTTGAAAGGTAGATGCATAATGGATTTCTTAACGGACGATTTGATAACGGTCCCTATGATGAATCCCTCCGTTGAATGAGTGAAACAGAAATGCCGAAAGGCATTTTCTCTGTTTGTACTGTTTATGTAGCTTACTGAGTTTATCTCCAGATATTTCTATGTAACACGGTATTACTGTTAGGAGAGGCATACGAAGTCTTATAATGCAGCTTCATGGCACAAGTGGTCTCTGTAGTGGAAGTTGTAGTGTGCACTGACAGGGTGAGATCTATTTCCGCAATTTAAAAGAAACGCCCAGGACAGATATTGGACAAAGTGACGTCTCATTAAGCAGGTCCACTGGAAATAGGCTACACCTGAGGAATTGGGGGGGGCGGGGGGCGGGGGGCGGGGGGGGGGGGCGGGGGGGGGGGGGGGGGGGGGGGGGGTACAGGCAAATAGGAACGCATGCTTTCTGCTCGCAGTTTCTTTACCTTCTTTGCTTTTCATGTTTAAGGAAGGTGACACCCAAAAGTAACTGACAGCTTTACTTCAAGGTGGGAGAAAAATCAATCACTGGCTTTGCATTGGACTAAGCGTTTCAAACGAATAATATCCCCATCTCGACTGATATGAGATAAAGAACTCTGTACCTTGACAACCACAGAACTCAATAATGCAGTGAATTAAAAACATGGAGCTAGGTCCTCGTTGATATTGTGAAAGTGAAGATTCATTGAGTAGGTACTGAGTTTATCAAAGCAGGACTACTTTTGATATTAATCTTAAGCTTAATACTTGCTCTGCTAAATAAGTCAACGACCACGTTTATTTCAGAGAGAACTTAATTCTACAGAGTCATGGCACAAGAAGAGAATCCTGGATTTATCATTCAATGTATAGAATCAGCGAGCAAAGATTAGATAGGATCAGACTTTAGGGTTAAATTCATCACTGTTGGGAAGAGATTTATGTTCTTCAATAGCACACAAACTGATGATTTTGATATTCATTATAAGACAGAAGTCTTGATTTTCTCCCCTCATTCTTTTGTAATTGGTATAAAACACTGGGCAAAGTGCTCTCTCGTATTTTATGTTGCTGTTGCTCAGTGTGGTTTGGGTCAAGAAAATTACGGTATTTGATCATAATTTTGTCAAAAATACGCCATGTACTCATAACTCAAGCTTGAAGGTAGAGAAGAGCAACAATCGGCAGTGGGGGGTATTCAAAAGCTACTATTTATCAAGAGGAGCTTATCAAGAAAAGTTCACAACTCTAAAATTAAAACGCAAAACGAATGATCAAAAATGAAACTAATCAATAGTGCACTATAAAATTATGAAATAAGTTTGAAGTGTATAAATAGTACCTCTGGGAGATTATTTTAAATCTGAACGCTACGTCAGCGATAAAATTTCTACGTCAGCGATAAAAATCTAGAGAAGGTATAGGAGACAAAGTCGATGGAAAAAATTGTGCTCTGACCAGCACTTCAAACCTAGAGAAGTAACCAGAGGACTAAAGGCGACGAGAAAACTCGTCTTACGTTTAACTGTCTTCATGTATCATTTGGGAAGCAATTAATTACACTTCCTGAAATGTGCTTGTGAAAAACTGTAATATACATACAAGAAAGAATTTCTACTTCACTCTTAAACAACAGTCGGTTTCAAATAGTTGCATAAAGTAGGCTTCTTTAATCTCAGTTTGCATATTTATGAAAGTCAAAAAAAAATGTTATTAACTACATTCTAACTTCATATCATCTCTTTCTAATTCTCTAACCATTATAATCATATACACAGGTAGCCTCCAAGAGAAGGGAATATGAAAACGTTTGTCAGCTTAGAGATTTAGCGAGCTTCTGTTTACCACAGCTCTCAATAATAGCTGTCTAAACCACCCCCCCCAGCAAGCTTTACTAAATCCCCCATAAAAGACTGGGAGAGTAACTGTTTCGAAAAAACTACTCAGCCAGTCAGAGGGGTCATGTATTTGAAG
>JAAAKL020000129.1:0-36774 GCA_010016065.2 Carybdea cf. marsupialis auct. non (Linnaeus, 1758)
TGTTCCTGTTTGAGATCAACTTACATCAGTGCTTGTTCTCTATGTATGCCTTCTGAAGCTAGCTGAAGAACACAACAGTATGGTCTCCCAAACATCCACAAGCAAAACACTCCATTATGACAGTGGCTCCTCACAACAGCAATTGGCAAAATGGCTTAACGAGATCCTTCACCCCTTCCAGCAGTATTTCACTAAATACACAGTAGCAGATTCCTTTGCCTTTACAGAAGCTATGCAACACTCACCAAGTACCAGTCCAAGAAGTTTCATGTGCTCCTTTGATATATGCAGCCACTATTTCACATGCATCCCTAGAACATGTTCTTGACATTTGTTCTACCTTTTTTGGTCATCTTGACCTCACTTCACCCCAGCCACCCCCTTTGAGGAAGCCTCATGAATTCTGCTATCCTTTCTGTCCATTGTAGTCTTAATAACATAAGTATAATTAAGCAGATGGAAGTGGCTGTAGATAGGCATCCCAAGTGACATTTTTGGATCACGTCCACTGCCCTATGTATCCTCACCTCCTAGGGGACACTTCCTGTAAGTTTGCCAAACAAGTTAAGAGCATTATCTCCAAATGCTTTTAAGCTTGCAGTCCTATGGTCATGTTCACAGATCAATGCTGCTTGCCTAGGGCTAGTAAGAATGTGCTACTGACCAATCAACTTACTATTGTTATTCATCAATGTCAATGCCAGTGTGGTTCTCTGTACATTTGTTGCACATCCCAATTACTTTGTGATTGCATAGGACAACACATTCCCAAAAGCAGCAGGAAAACCCACCCATCTATACACACACAACAGCAAAGCAAGAACAACTCTGACTCATTAAGTGTTGATGCAGATTCAGCTATCTGCTTGCTAATCACCAATGAATTGATAGCTACTCTAGATTGCCGCATTAGTAATAAAGCACAAGACTATTCGTCATTCCACTTCTTGAGGCAGTGTTGATTGTACAATTGCGCTCGCAGAAGGAAAACCTTCAATACATTTATTTCAGCAACTATTCTTCAATCTTTTGTTCTCTTCTTTAGCCTGGTTTTCTTCAGAAGTATATGCACTGATCGTTAATTTCTATAACATGCCAGTATATTTTGCCAAGATTATTTTACCCTCCATTTTTGTAAGATATCTGTATACTTTCTTTCATGGATTCCTAGGAATCATGGACATTTGCGAACAATTATCAAAATTTTGATTACTATCATACCCTACCATACACATGTGTAATTTTGATGAGAATTGGCTCTAAAAGCCTTAAGTTAAACCAACTAAGTTAAAGAAAGCATTATTTTTCAATTGCTGGAAATCCCTAAGAAGTGTTAGCAAACCACTACTATTGTTGTGGTTTACAACTAGACCCAATGGCTTTCAGCTGCCAAGCTTATTTCTTCCATGGACGCAAACTAGGCTGTTCTAGCCTTAACAGAAATCTATAGCAATCCCAACAATTGTACAGATAGGCCTATGTTTTACACAATTATGATAAACCCCTGGGAGCTTAAACTGACATGTACTTTAAAGACACACTAGACCTTAGCAAAGTAATTCTAATGATTCTCTAGCTTCTTATTCACTGTCTACATAACAAATACAGGGTTAGGGAATTTCCAATTACAAGGGAATTTCTTTCAGTAGAGACATTGAAAAAAAGACAATGAGCCTCTTCTCAGAAATATTGGAACAGTAATACTCATCTTAAACAATACCTCTCTTTTCCTTAGTCTTTCTTTTTCTCGTAAAGTGAAGACATCATAATCATTTGCCATCTTGAAGGGGTTGGCTTCAATATTTTTTCCACCATTGATAACTTCAAGAAAAAAGGGAAACACCTGTCATGATCAATATGCGCATGCATTTGTCATGTACTTTTCTCTATCTTGACTTTTTATTGTGCAATTTTTACATTGATACAACTAAGTGACACTTACAGGCCTGTTGCATTTCTTGCATGCCAAAGTACTTACCAATCAGTAAAAATAGAGAGATATAATAAAACAATCCTATTTAAAATTGCACTTTCACACTTGAAGGGGAAGTAACAACCCAACTAATAACCAAATCAACATTCTGATGTTATTGGTGTGGTCAATTTTAAGTCAAATTTAATCTAGAGAGTATAATGGTATCCTAAATGAAGAGCAAAATCCTAATAGTAACTCAACTGTACAAAGAAAAGAACTTTCATGAGAAAGCTCTTGGATGAGTAATGTTCCATATCTATATCAAATCTTTTTATGAGCATGCTCCACCCTCTGTGCAATTGAATGGACACTACTGCAACAAGTTGTATGTGAATGATTGGGCATTTAAAGCTCAATGTATAACTCTCTCTTGTAATTATGGCATGGTATACATCCTCCAAAACTAGTATACCATGCTAACTCCTACCAGCAGATCTGATCTTAATCCCAGCATCTGAACCATATCAAGGTCTACAAATATCCAATAATAAAGGTTAATTTCAGATTTTGAAAACTGTCTTAATTGGTCACAGTTTATGCATGTTAAATCTCTAGTTGCCTTCAAAAGGAATTGAGTATTTACCATCTTGTGTTTGCAGTATCAATATTTACAAAGCTAGGTCTTTTCAATGCATACTTAAATCACTGTCTGTGGTACTTTTGTTTATTATAAGTATAATTTCCCCTTTTTTTTAAAGTCTTTATGATGGCTTTTTCACTACTCATCAGCACTACTTCCCGATTTGATGATATATATACATATTAACAGGATATTCATTTTGCAGTTTTCATGCTTAATTGTCAGGGTTGCAAGGGAAGAAAATTGCTTTCTTTAAAAATTTCACCAAAAAAGCACTTTATTCTGACATTCCCTTTTATGAAATGATGTTAATTTACAGTACTGTAGTGACTCTTCCCTATTTCAGTCATTTTCCTTCCAATTCAACACTTTCAAAACAACAATAAAACAGCAAATCAATAGGTTCTCAAACTTAAACAGGAATACATTAGCATGCAAATCAAATTTGAAAAGATGTATTTTAACAACTCATTTTATTATTAACCCTCTTCATTTTACAGTATAACAGTATAATTCTATATTGCATTTTATTATAATCCACTCAAATTTTAAGAAATGTGGGAACTATCTACCCACCCTACATATTTGACAACTATATGAAAAGGAAAGTCTACAATAAGCTCATTAAGCCTTGGTTTTGTTACATATATATGTACTAGAAAATAAACACTTGTCTGATAATTGAAGCAGCCTACTGATAACAAAATTATCTTTATTATCATAAGTACTTTTCTAGTTTCCAGATGAAGAAGTTATGCTAGATGTGTTGCCTGGTTACTTTGATACCTTGTTGGCAAACCTGTGTGCCTCAACATAACAAACTATATCCCCACTAACAACCCTGAGCATCAATCTTTCACAACAGCTTTAACAATACAAACACAGTGTGACTCAAGGTTCTCAGAAAACAGTGACATGCCAACCAGCAAATACAACTCTGGTACCTTTCTCTGACTGATGGTAGAGTTGGGTCAAGAAAGAGGGGTGGATATATTTTTTAGAATAATTTTTGCAGGGGGGGGGGGGTAAGGTAATTGAGCCTTTTATTTACACTGAAGTCCTTTCAAATAAACATCTGCAAATGGCATTAAGTTCTTACAGCACAGATGACATGAAATATTACTTTAAATGAATTAGAAAATGTACTAGATGTGAACAACAGATGATGGGGTAATTGTATGCAATAGGGGAATTGTGTTTTTCTCTTATAACAAAATCAAGAGACTGTATACTAATCGAAAGTACCCTTCAAGTGCAAAAGATAGTGTACATACACTAATCAGACTTTACAGATATCTTCTAGTAAGTAACTCAATATGGTCTTTTTCGTTAAAGAATAGACAAGGAAAGACGCAATATTTTGTTACGCGTTTTAAACTTTACCGTTTACGTCCAAATAAAAGATGTCTTAGACAATTAAACATACATCGTACACCATTGCGATATACATGTACTTGAGACGTCTTTTCGAATGATATAGTTTCTCATAATTGATAGAGCAAAAGAGCAAAATACCGTTAATGTGCAAAATTATCCTATAGCACTGTACAAAGTCTGAGATGAATCCTAAATAAAGATATACGTTTCCACCGCCTCTGGTTTCTTTAAGGCATTTGAAGCTAATGAGAAGGGCAGAAAAGATTAGGGACGGCAACATCAATAGGGAGACGATAGCTTGATTTAATGTAGGCTTGATCAGTATAGTACCGTAACAACAAAGCTAATATAATGTCAAAGGTATACAAAAAACTAACGTAAAAACTATCCACGAATAGTTGATTACTTGATGACTCTTTTTCGCAATTTTCAAAGGTTTATCAGGATCACTTTCTAGCTTTACGTACCTGGTGTTATGCCAAAACTGTCTTGCTTCCCAGACTTGATTGACTTTGGAAAACTGACTTTTCCTGATGGCTGAGATAATCTTGATTGCCCTGTTACAGCCCCTGAAAACAAGAGATTTATATACAATTCAGTACTCATAATCAGCAGAAATGCGTCTCCCTTACTCCCGATATCATAAAAGTAGCCCGGGGAAATATTCCTTATGGTTTACGTCTATCCGGCCGGTGTGTACGGTACGGTACCTAAAATTTAACAATATTCCATACACGAAAGGCAAGCGACATACGTGGGTTCTTATGAATGTTGCGTTAGAAATTTTTAAGTACTTCGATACCTGATCTTGTCGAAGGGTTACTGTTGGGTATCTTAAGGCCTAATTCTTGCGAAACACCTCCAGGTCTTGCCATAGTGATAAACTACTGTACTCTCTAGACAGGCTCGCTCGGTATAGTTGGTCGTCTGTTGTTAAAATGGGGCCATTATAGTTTGGTCTCCCTCTCATAGTTCACACCGGTGTGTTGCATAGCAACAACCAAACGGACACATCTAAAAAACATAACGGCAGCCCTATGGGGAAATGCTTTTAAACAGGGTGATAATATCTCTGAGGGGTTACAGGGGGTGAAATGTTGGTCTTCTGCATTTTCGTAGCCCCCATCCTGATTCACAGAAAATATAGTCTGAACGAAATGAAACTATACACGAGTAATTGAGATAACGTGATGTGAAAGCGGTGCGCATAAGAGCAAAGTCTTTTATTGACCGTAGTCAAATATTGCCACACACCTTCAGGACGCTAATTCATGTGAATAAAAAAAGGAAAGTTCCATACCTGATACAGTTCCGGAGCAAAGAGATACGAAGACTGACATTGAATTCTGGTTGTGATGTTGTCGATTTCAGCAGGCTGTGACATTGAACCAATGCAAACTATAGCAAAAGTTGCTAAAATCACAAAAAAGAGCAGAGATAAAGGTTCCTCAGCACAATATGATTTATTTGAAGTACCGTTTCATTACTTCTCCGAACCATTTAACTTGTCTTTGATGTTAAATCTGTGAGACAACATCCTTACATGAGGAGATGAAACCAAGTAGGCAAAAATGATTATCTTCTTAGGAAGCATTCCCCAAAAATAAATACTGTCTTCACAAAACTGCGTGATCAGTGAAGAAAGCGATAAGTAAACTAAGTAAACTTATGTCTAGCAAAATGCGACTCGGCATTTGAAATTACACTTACCTGCAGAATGGCGATAGCAGGGCAAGGCAAAGGTACTGCCGCTAGGGGGTGCTCAGAGGGGCAGGGCTCTGAATTTTCAATGTCAAGTTAAAGGAAGGAGCAGCTGAAGGTGTAACATACCAGCCAACAAGGAAAAGCAAGATTAACTTAAAATGAGATTACGAAACACGAAGTATGAAGCACGAAATCTTGTCAAGAAGATCTC
Organism: Carybdea cf. marsupialis auct. non (Linnaeus, 1758); assembly: GCA_010016065.2. Taxonomy (NCBI): domain Eukaryota; kingdom Metazoa; phylum Cnidaria; class Cubozoa; order Carybdeida; family Carybdeidae; genus Carybdea; species Carybdea cf. marsupialis auct. non (Linnaeus, 1758). The sequence goes on from JAAAKL020000129.1 coordinate 5,848, forward strand.
GAATCTCAAGTTATAGAAAGGTGCTTTGTCAAACCTGTTTCCACAAAGTGATGTAACATGCACTTAATGACTGTAGTCTCAAGGTAAAACTGAGGAAATATTGCCCTTTCTCTCTTAAATTCCTAAGTCAACCAATATGTCTTGTTTATTGCACACTTTATTTAGGAGCTGCCACCAAAACATCTCAGTTTACGCCTTCGACTAGGCTAAGATACAAACCCTGTACACTTTATGGAATCTTGAAAAGAACCATCACATTTGCTATATTAATAAAATGCTGCTATAAACAAATTCATCAAAATCCTAACACCAGTAGCGGCTCGTTCTAGTGGGTTGGTGGAGCATGTCCACTCTGCAGTTGGCTAAGCTTGGTTATGCCGGTAAATTTTATCCTGTAATTACCAATGTGTCGCTTTTTTCTAACATGGTCACATATATGTTTGATATGAACATGGTATAGGAAGGCACCAAGTCCTGTATTCATAAAGGTAGCTTAGATTACTTTAAGCTTTCTTTGATCATGGGCCTAATAGATCGACTTAAGATTTAGCTCCTCCTTCGCCTAAAACCCTATTCACGAGGGTCGATTAGGCTTCGTACCATTCCTATGATAAGTTCTAGAATCCACGTGCTTTCCATCAAGAAAACAAAGTAGGGAAACAGTGTTGATGCAAGATAAGGGATGTTTGTACTTTTGGTACGGGATCTGGGGCCGAATGTATAAAGGTAGACATAGCACGAGCTAGCGGCTATGTGCTATGTCTATACTAGATCGTGCTAAAAGTAGATCAAGCTATGGTCTATATGTATAATCACCCTTGTGCTATGTCTACTTCTAGATCGATCTACATAGACCAAGCCGCAGTGAAGGAAAGTAACTCATGGAGCTGCGAGCGAAAGGTCAATAGTCACAGGTTTTAATGATAAATGAAGCGACATGTTATTGGGACTGATTAGATAAACGAGTTAGACGTAGGACTTGTTTGTTTCCATTAAACCTTCAAAATCAGATCATTCGAAGGGAAAAGTGTTGTCAGCTCAAGGTAATCTGAGTGATAATCAACGTAATCCAATCGTGCCTTGTAATCAGTAGCATATGCCGAGATTTGAGATCTTATCCTATGTTTATTGTATAACCTCTGTCTAGATACCCACAAGTGGAAAATGTCTCTTATACCGAATGCATGAGAGTATCGAGAACGTACAAATCTTTCCAGCAGAGCGAAGAGTTAAAACGGCAACGATCCAAGTGTTGTAACAGGTAGCTTTTTGTCAGCACTTGTCGACAGGTCACCAGAAATACGCAGAAAGATCGATGAACCTCCGCTTACAAAGCCATTCACGAAAAAAGTAACAGGCATTGGAAGTATTTGGTTCATCACTTTGGGATGACTTATATGATTCACAACTCGAATCTAAAATACACGCATAAATGAGGAAATAGCATTCAGCTGCAGACAAGTAGCCTCAATGGCATATACTCAACCAGCAATTTAATAATCAAAGCCTACCTTTATTTTGCTGCCTGTACAATTAGAAATCCATGTGGTATACTCGAAACGTTATCTTGATCTATGGCAAATATTTTACCAGAATCCTGTTTTAAAGTAATGAACACGGCGTATCTAAAGTTGACCACGGCCTGAATAGTGCTAAGTATGTATCGGTCAACGGTTCCTTTACTGTTCTAAACCATCTAGCAGCTATGCATCAGGGGATTCAACTTCCTTACTTACAGATCTGTATCGGTGATAACCTGCTAGTTATTTAGTTTCTCGTATGGATAAAAAGTTATCTGCTGATATACGTTCTCATTTCCTCTGCATCACACAAATCGACGAATGCGGTCATGCTTGTAACTCATGAGGAGTGATCTGTGATTGTGCTATGTCTAGGTAGACTGATACCGATCAGTCTAGGTAAAAACACAAATTTTCCCTTCGCAACATAGATCGAGCTAAGGTAGATCGATCGATGAAAGTCATTATGCATATGGTATAGCATGAGCTACCTTGTCTATGTAGCTCGATCTAGGGGTAGATTGAGAGGTAGACTGTTCTATACATCTGGCCCCAGGTTTCCTGAAACAATCAAGTGCATTGAGATACGACTAATCAAAGGAAGCAGAATGAATCCGTAAGGAATGTTTCTTCGTGAAAGGAGAAACTCTGTTCTGAGTCTAAGGGTTCAACTGTTGTGTAAATCAAAGATGTCGAAGCTAATAAGCACAGCCCCATTCTATCTAAAATTGCCCTTCAGGTTATGCAAAGGCAGGGTCTCTTCGAGAAAGCATACAAGCTGACTATTTTTCAAAAATCTATTGCCGAGGCATCGTATTCGGTCTCTCTCCTGTCACATTTTACTGTCATCTTTTCATCCAGCTGTGGTTATGCCAGACATATCATTTACATCGCATGAAAATAATCTAAAGCAGGAATCATCTAAATCTGACTACGATTTACAAACAGACAATAACACAGTTTCGAGAGATTCTAAGGCCTTTTAACATGAAAAAATACGACAATTCACAGAACTCACTACTGCCATCGTTTTGGCCATCGCTCGTTGCAAATACTTTACAAAAAAATCCATCGGGGTAATTGGGGTCTCACGTGCTTAAATTTTACTGATCGAATGTTCCGTACATTTCATTTATTTTCGTTTCGCACTTGACTATGAGAGCAACTCCACGCACAGAAATTGGATGAAATTAAAGTAAAAAGCTCTTAAATGACTGCGCTATGAAAACCACATAAGCAAGGGAATTTAGTATTTAAAATAACAGTGAATCAATTTTGAAAATAAATACGCCAGTGTAAACACGTCAGGGCTCTATTAACAGTGCGCCGCGGCTATAGTTATAAAACTTCTTTTAACTTACCTCATTCAAACTCTCCATAGTCTACTGAAATTACATACTATTTTTTCACTGATTGTAACTTTAAATATTCACAAAAGACAATGCGCGCACGAACACTACATTAGACAGGCGAAAAGCAGCCAAAAGGCGAAGAGCTGCTCTGTGATTCACCAGCAAAAATTAATAAGAAATATGTAATTCCATTGAAGAAAGTCTTTGTGTACTGTAGACTTCTCTAGCTCAGTTCTTTCCAAAATGTAGTAATAGACATGACGGAGTCTAAACATGAGACGAAGGGTAGTCGAAACCAACGTTTCCTCTTTGGCAGGCTATTTTAGAACTTCCACTGGTGTTGAAAAGGAAAAAATCAATACATGTACCAACCATGACAACAGCCAAGCATTGCTCACTAGAGGGACTCAGCTTTCCCAAAGTCCAGGCTGAACCAACTTCAGCAGCGATACAAACACGCCGACACCAAATTCCCAAGTTGCGACCTCTCCAGCACTTAAACCACCACTCTCCAGCACTAAAAAACATTTTCTCAGAGTCCATCCAGCAAATCCGCTACACCCAACTTCCATTGGTGAACAACTTGCATCACCACCCAGCACGTTCACAGAGTCCTCCCTCAGTTCACCATACGTAAGCAACTTCCTCTTTCTTGCCTCCTCCAATCTTGTCTCCCAAGGAACAGTCAACTCCATAATCAACAACATTTTAATGACTTTGACATAGCCACCATGTCAGGCCTCCGATCAGTTATCATAACAGAGGGCAGTGGTGTTTTATTTCCCTCATCCACAGACACCTCGCAATCACGTGCAACTGCTACGGAGCAGCTCACTCTGCAACTCCTTGCCCCTACTTTTGGCTCTTCGCCCTCCCTTACAAATCTAGCGTCGATAGGCGTCTTAGATTTTTCTCTGCTTGTTGTTTGATTGCTACACAACCGCCTTCAGCCAATTCATGCAGAACTTGATTATGCCGCCATGTATATGCCGATAGCAAGTGCTGACAAGACTATAACACATTTTGCAGCCTCTAGCCTTCACACACAACTTACACAATTTATCCTGCAGAGTGCTGCACCTCCTCAGATTCACGGGTGATGGAAGCATATCAAATTTGCCGCAGATCATAAACCGAATCTTTCCGGCAGAAGTATCCATCTATTTACTTCCTAACTGTCTGGATCAATGGCCATTCTTGTGAAATAAAAGTGCGAAGGGACTCACGCATAATGAGCACCAAGAGAACCTTTCCGATATTCTACACAGGACAGACCTTGAACTCTTCCACCAAGGACACCAGCAGTAAGAGTAACCTTTCCATTCTTCTATACATGACAGACCTTGAACTCTTCCACCAAGGACACCAGCCGTAAGAGTAACCTTTCCGATCTTCTACACAGGACAGACCTTGAACTCTTCCACCAAGGACACCAGCGGTAAGAGTAACCTTTCCATTCTTCTATACATGACAGACCTTGAACTCTCCCACGAAGGACGACAGCGGTAAGAGTAAGCTTTCCGATCTTCTGCACAGGACAGACCTTGAACTCTTCCAACAAAGACACCAGCGGTAAGAGTAACCTTTCCATTATTTTATACATGACAGACCTTGAACTCTTCCACGAAGGACACCAGCGGTAAGAGTAACCTTTCCATTCTTCTATACATGACAGACCTTGAACTCTTCCACGAAGGACGACAGCGGTAAGAGTAAGCTTTCCGATCTTCTACACAGGACAGACCTTGAACTCTTCCACCAAGGACACCAGCGGTAAGAGTACCCTTTCCGATCTACTATACAGGACAGCATTCGTGGATGTCCTAACCAATTACGAAGATAAATGTAAACGAACTGCTCCATTCCCTCAACCCTCCTCGATGCCACCTAAAACAACAGAAGCTGCCAGAGCAATTTTGGTTACAGGCCAAACTGGTAGCACCAAACCTTTGCCTTACCAGGGATGAGAGTTTTGTTGAATATCTTCATGCATCTCTTCAGTTGCTCATGGATCCTGACACCTCGATGCTTATCTGCTACATCACTTTCATACCAAGGACCCAAATTTTTCATACCATGATGGGACCTACTATATCTCCTCTCACCAAATACAGAACCTCTAAACCACTACCTTACCCTTCCTAATGGATACTTCACTCCTGCTTTTGGCTTGGAACACAGCCTGATCCACGACTAATGTTCATCAAGCGTCTGCAATTCTCCCTCTACTACAGTTACTTATTAGATATTTAAGTAAGGTCGTGTGATCAACTGCATTCCCACAACATATAAGAGGGGCGAAACAGTGCAGGCTTTTGGGATCCCAATCTCTAGTGGTTGCCATGCATTTGTATCGAGTTGATATAATTGTGACTAAAAATGCACGACATCGAGCTCTCAGTTAGATTTACATCAGGGCAACCAGTACGAGTCCTACAAACCATTATGCATTTGACAATGTTTGATCTCCTGACTCTTACTATATACATTTCTGTGAGACAAACGGTAGCATTGTACATTTTTCTTACCCTTTCTACCGTCACTAGCCAAGTTCCTATAGTCAGCCTTTCCTTTCCTGTCTTTCTCCCAACACTTGACACTTTCAAGCCCCATATCGAGAAGCAGATCCAAATTTTAAGAAACTGGGCTTTCAGTGTAATATTTAAGCTTCACAGGGAAGCCAAGCCCCCACAAGCTGTTTTAACTAATACTTTTTTCAAAGTTACATGAATGTAAGAGACACAACGCAACTAATTCAAAAAAGACTAATGGCACGATAACAAATGAACGTGGGGCATAGTTGAGACATCTTTCTCTCATAAATAAATTCACAATTACTTTAACCCATTTCTGATAACTTTGATTTAAGACTATCATAATAAATAAGTTAACGGTATCAAGATCCCTTCTTTTACAAATGGTTCTTCTCTATTTACATAAAATCTATCTGATGGCACGCGTAACATATGTACAATTTTTCCTCAAAATAAATTATCAAAGTAATGTAGTTCCATTGGCTCGTATAAATTGCACAAAAAGTACGTATTGTACGGATACAAATTAGCCACAAAGTTAAACCATTACAAGTAAAGCCAAAAGCCATTCTATTTGTCGTCGTTTTAAAACTGGATTCCCATGAGCAAACTTTCTTAGTGTTGTACCTTCTATTCTCGTCTTAGTCCATAAGCATAGTAGCGCACGATCATTGTTAGAAAACATGTATTTTGTATATCTCGATTTGCAGTCTCATGGACAGACGTACCATTTGAAAGTACTTACATTCAAGTGCAAGAAAATGATGTTTCTATCAATACTCATAAAAATCGTTCCTTATGATGAACATGAGATGCTGTTTCTCCATTTATAGACAACACGAAAACGTAGACGATTTACGAAATAAAAAAGCTACATTACCCCACTGAACTAGTTTGACTACTTTGTCCTTCACAGAAAATAAGTGCAATTACAAATTAGATTTACTGGCATAAGTAATCAAAAATACGTTAAGGTCCGTAGTAATTCACTAGTGAGCGAAAAGCTGCTGAGTGCAGGCAGGATAATGGACAGTATTGAATAAGACATTTCTCAAATCAAATCAAATGATGGGCAAGCATGATAGCCATACACAAAGAACCCATGGGCAAAGAGAGAAATTTGTATATAAAAAGAAATGTATTGCAAGATAGCATTCATCGCGCATTTTTGTCATGCATCTTCCAAACTTAATGTGATCTCAAGTCCCAGCTACACAACCAACACTAATATTCTTTATTGACATGAATACGAGAAAGATCTCCAAAAAGATAAACTTACTTACTTAATATGGAAAGCAGAGTTGTCTCTTGCCAACTCTGATGGTCATATCTTGCAGTTGAGATCAACGACAGCTGTACAGCATGTGACCCTTGGTAAGGTGGTATGGACCAAGTGTACAAACGTATTCTAGTCTATTTTGGGGGTTTAAAATGTGGTTATTAAACACATTAAATTTCAAACAACATAGCTTTTTACAATGTAAATCAATTACATCATGGCCCACATGTAATACCTATGCAATACTTTGGAGTATTCCTATTCTACTAAGGTGTGATGTTCTTGCTCTCTTCTTTTGGTATCCGACGCTTTTAGATCTCTGTCAGTAATTCAGCAGTAGACCACCCTCTTGCGTTAAACTTCAGCTTATTTTTAGCACTATTTATTAGTAATATAATGGTTTATTAACTTTGCTTCTGAATACTAGATTACATTAGGTAGGGGCCTTTCAGTACTTAATAATGCTTTCGGGCAATATCTTGTCATCTTCAATATTCTCTTAAACAAAGAAATTACTTGCAGATTTATTCATATTATGTTTAAAGTATTTTAATATAAATGGGAAAATTTACTTTAAATATACAAGTTGGAAGTTGCAATTTTCAACCCCATTGCCATATCTCACAGGCCGGGATAATCTGATGTATCCTTTATTAGCAAGTCAGTATTATCTGGTGACTAATAATCAGCTTACAAATAGCTCACAAATATTTAACGCCAAAAAGGGTTGAGAGACATTTACTTGTATCAGTGCTTTTCTATGAACAGCTGATAGAAAAAACACAGCTTGTAGGGTTACAAGAGCTGCCTCACTCCTGTTCCTAGAGCTACATAGGGACTAATTAACGTTTAAGGCAAGTACAGCGACAATGTAACCATTATGGCCAAAAATACCTTCCTTCGATAAACCTCAAAGTCAGTATTCAAAAGTTGCTGTCCGTTCTTCATACTAAACCTTTTTCAGATGAAAGGAGGGGGAGGGGTGAAGGCGTCAAATGTTTCCTCTCGAAACTTTTCAACGGTTCTAGACTGTGCATTTGAAAATAAAGATAAAAAATTGAAAAGTTATGTATTATTAAGGATGTGGTGATCCGTTTCATGAAGGGTGATAACAAATACTGTTGATTTAACTACAATACATAAGAAAATAAAATGGAAGATTAATAACATGCATATTATTTCGCATTGGATTCCTTTTAACACATTTGACAGAACAAATATTAAGAACGTTTAATTTTTAGTCTATTTTATCGCATTTTCGAGGCCAAATATAGCATGGTATAACATACAAGGGAAGCAACACAAACAAGGGTTACCAAGCTGCAAATTCTCCACAATGAACACTTTCTGAAATAAATGATTTGCTGTAAAGTTATTTGCAATATATTGTTTCCCTCTCCTTATATCTTTAAATGCATTAAATTGTTCAGGCTTTTATCCCAACATCAGGATTTATGATCAAAGTCAAAATTCTCGTAAGGTTTAAATGTCACCAAAACTGCATATTTTTTAAAGCTTTTGCTAGTTTGACATGTTTCTGCTGCTTAGCTCTGGTGCAACACCGTTCTTAGATAATGAAGTCATCACATTTCTCTGTGACGTCATGAAACATGTTTATTCTCTTCCATGGAGTCTAACCTTCTTTGAGCCACCCTCCTTGTTGAAACACCAAAAGGCCTCAGAGTTATGAAACCTAATCACCCGCGAGCGAAAGTAGCTCCTCGAACCCCCGGCTTACAATTGCTTTACATAGCTTGATCTTAATAGGGTTAAGAAAGATTCTTATGTTGCCTTAATAAATGTTATGAAAACAGACCTACTAAGATGAGTTTTATAATATTATATACACGATGCATTGATTAGTACCTGCTTTCTAATATTCATGCGTTGCATTCATATATTTAAGGGATCGCGAACATTTGTTTGTGACTATTAAAAATGAATACCAAGGGGGCAGATGAACCACTCAACTCCAAACACGTCACTTGGGGCAATGTGAGGAAAATGTAAAGAAATTGAAAAATGCGTGGGCATCCATTGGATTGACGTCTATGAGATTAATCGGCAGGCCTCAAAAGGTCGTCCGTCTTTTGCGATGGTTCCAGACAGTAACTATCGCCTTTCACTTACATTCAGAAGCGTTTATCCTTGGGAGAGAAAAATGAGAAAGTGAAAGAAGAACCATAAAACCAAACCAAATAATCAAACATACTTCATGAAAACAACACCATGAAGAATACAAAGAAAAGATAGCAATAACCAAAGAAGCCAACAAGCACAAGAAAAGAAAGAAGGGAAAACAAACAACAATCACACCTAAGAATAAGAAACAGCCCCAAAAAGCTCAAACACAAAAGTTTTCACTAAGGATCTAAAAATACACAAGACACCTTGAAATCGTAACAGAAATAAAAGAAGGCACCCATAGCAAAGAAATAAAAAAACCCAGATGTGGTACAGAATGGCTATTCACAGTAAGTAATCGAAGTGGATTTTGATAAATAACGGAAAGAGGCTGGGGACTGTTTCATATCTTATTTCTTCTCCAGAAGAGATCGTATAAGGAGCGTCAAGGCCAATTTCTAGGCTACAATTTGTAGGGCTGATCAAGGGCCGATTCAGTCACGTGACTATGCCATAGCTTACTGCACGCGTAATTACACTCCACAACACGCTCGGCGATTTTGGGGCACAAAATACGCCATTTGGTTTTTAAATAGATCTCCCTTGTCCTTGCAAGATATTTTTACTTGAATGAAGTTTCTGCTTCAACGAAAGGTACGCTTTGCATAGCGACTTCTAGGCGGCAAAGTTTAAGCTTTTGCAGCACTGCCACGACATCAAAAATCGGGAGCAAATCTGTTGCAGGTTGTCACAAAATTTTTTAAATTGGCACCATCCATACTGAGATCAAGGACAGTGGAGTTAACGACTTATATCAACTGTGAATCGGCCCGGCAAATCGCAGCGTGTATATCAGCCTAACTGTTACTGCACTGATCTCCCTTAAAAATCTGTGCTGAGATCATTTCTTCAGAAGACCAGCTTACTTGCTTGCATTGCCCGTAAAGAAACCCAAAATTGAAACTTTCACAAGTATCAAATCTACTTTAAACATTGAGTTTAACAGATCTTTTCTAATATACCAGTACTTTTCAATCTTAAATATCATTTTCAAACAGTGAGTTCTATAGTGGCAAGCGAGTCCATGCAGTAAAGTAGAGCCATACTAGGTCTTAGAAAGTTGAATAGCGAGCACAAATGCTACGGTGACGCCAAAGCGATCTACTGCCTCGAGTCGAAAGAGCGCACTTTGACAGAATATGATGTTGCATTGCTATCGTATTTTCGTAAAGGGGACAGAAGATAGAATAGATAAAGTGTCATATCTTCAAGTCTGGTTTAGCAGATGAAACAAAATGATATTCTTCCTGGAAGATGAATAGGTATTCGCTGCCTGAGCAGAGGAAATATCTTGCCATGGTTTGATGTAATTCGCGGAGTATGTTTTGAAAAGATTCTTGATGATGATGATTGTTTCTTTAATTGAATAAATTACGATCACACACCACTAACTCTTTCTTGAGACATCAACTTTCTTAAAATTAACTTCCCTTCATGCAGCGGGCATTGTGATATTTTATCTAATATAGTAATAATTTTAAAGCTTGACAAATCCATTTTCATAACAAAACGAGCTACATTTGAACACTTCCAAATAACAATGCCATAATCAAACAATTATCATATCGCGCCTACAGTACCAAATCACCATACATCAGGATCGTGGCAATTGCGGATCAAGTTTGTAACTATAAAATAAGTAGGGCGGATAGCACAGGAAATCAATTATACAGAAACACTGCATTAGATACTTAAAGGAGGAGTAAGGTAGCAATGCCATCTATAGAGCTCATGCTAAGATCGATGAAAATAAAATCATAACCATGTAGAAATGTAGCACACAATGATCCATATTTCAAAGATTTCCGATCAAAATTGTCCGAATTCAATAACGAAAAGCTTCCCGTCTTTAACTTCAATCAGAACAGGGTACAAAACAGAACCAGACAGGATTGAAGGAGACTGAAATCCGTTCACCTCACTATAGAGATCTAAATCGTGGGTCAGATAAATGAAAGAAATGGGGTGTAACTTTTAAAACGGAATCGTAACGACAGTTGTAACGTCCTTCGATAAGATGAGCTTTGCAGCCAGAGACACCAAGCTGAAGAGTTAGATGGCAATGGCAGGGGTAGTAAAGAGAGTTTGCAGACTATTTCCAAAAACCAGATTCTTGAGAGCATGGATCAAGGGAATTGTTGAAATAGCGTGATTTAAAATTGTAGATATTTTTGGAAGGGGCTGGAGGTCAGTCTTATGCAAGTTAGAATTCCTTTCTCGTAATGACTTAGTGCTGAGTAAATTGTGTGGATATATCTATAATATCATTACCAAACTTGTTCTTACTCAATATCACAAAATCTACGGTGTCGGAAGATGGCATCTCTAATGATCGTCGAAGGTAAGTTTGGCATTTGAGGTCAAGAGTGGTCTTAATCCATGTAACACCGCAAGACCGAAGTCGGTCTTTGAAAATTGTGTGTTGGTTGTTTGGGGGGGCAAAACTTCCGCCGAAACCTAGGTTCTTCGGCTACCTCTGTACTTACTAACGCTTTAGCCAGAGTGAGGTACTTGAAAAGCAGTTCGTGGAAAAATTGCTGCAACACTCCTACACAAAGCAACAAATGTTGCGCAATAGCACAGTCATACTGAGAAACCAGATAACCCACCGGAAATTTAGTAACGCGTTTATTAGTTAATACAATGATGCAAAATTCAGTATTTAAAGCTGATAGGCAGTGAACAGAGCGTGTTTGAAAACCTTCACTTTGCTAAAAAGTCGGCGACTAAGGCCCTACACTTATATCACAAATCATCAAATGCCTTAAGATTTTAGACAAAAGATAATGTTTACACAGGGGTAGATTATCTTGGGGGCAAACTGTCATGTTAAAAAAGAATTTTGACAATTGTTTCAGACAATCTTTTTCGAAAGGTAGTTGAAAGATTGTTTGATATTTTCAGGTAACGTATTATGGATACGAATAATACAGATAAAAATTATTATAGCAAGAATGTAATATGCTAATTAAAGATGTAGTTATTTATATATCATGAACAAGAAAATGCTGCTATCAATGAGGACCTTATTTAACACAACTCAATGATGAGCTCAAACTTGGAAAAATAAAAAGCTAAAATCTAAATTGTTTGCCTTCCTTACTCTGTTGGTACTTACTCAACAGTTTCTCCCTGGTCGTTCTCCTTCAACCCAATCAGCCAGAAAGTTTCCATTACTCCAACCCCCTGTCATGAAGCAATAAGATAATGCATTAGTAAGCAGACATGACTTAAAAGGAGGGACTTGCAAACATTGATCACGCCAATTTACCTGGTTAATTCAAATATTGCTGTCTGTACTTTGGCTTATACCTACGATTGCTCTGGCCAACTCGATGAGTCACGAGTCGACATGATTGAAAAGAACAAGTACTGTGAACACACTAGAGCTAGATTGCTCGGTCTTCGAAGATGCATTAATAACATAGCACTCCGTGGAAAGGGAATCCCATTGAAACTTCTAGTAACATCAGTATTGGAAAAGGGCAAGGCTGGGTAGGTTAAGACGGTGATGCTAAGGCATTTAAACATCAACGCATCAAGGACGACCCGCCAGAAGTGCGCACCTGCAAGAAATGGAAGGCCGAGAAAGCAGTGGATAGAGCACAGATGGCGCTCGACCATCGAGATATTGTGAGAGCAGTACAGACTGAAATAATGTGATTGGCTGCAACAACTTCAAGCCCTTCTGCAAGAGGACAATAAAGAAGAGAAGGATGCTGTATGCATAGGTGGATAGAATCTCCCGTCGATACCGACGTAAGAGAGCTCAACAGTTCGATCAGCTGAGCAACCTACTCTGTGAATTAGAGTGAAAGCGGCGTAGACCACAGAGGTCACAGAGGTACGAAGACAGGGACAGTATAAGAGTCTCTTACCATCTAGTGTAGTTTGATCAGCAGGTGCAATGCTTGCAGTAGCAGTAGATAGAAGTTGATAGGAAACTCTTGAAAGAGTCGTTGGAGCCAGCCAGGACCAGCTTTTTTATTAAATCCACTTATGGTATGCTGCCGTCCGCAGCCAATCTGGTTAGATGGGATGTGACTGATGATCACAAATGCAGCTGTGACTATTACAGTACACTAAGGAAGGTCTTATCAAGAGTGAAATTCGGTTGAAGGAAAGAGGGTAGTCTTGAGAAGTGACCAGGTAGTGAGTGTCATCGTTGAAGGAATAAAGACGAAATTGAAGCCGATCAATAAAGGAAAACTCCCAATTACAGGAGGGTGGGGGCGTTAGCATTCACAAGGCAGGGAAAAGGTGTTCCAAGCCAGTAAAACAAAGGAGTGCAAGACGAGTAGACAAGAGACGGGAAGGAAACTTTGAAGTTTGATACAGATCTTGGTAAGTTGATGATGTTTTCCATAGTGGCGATCCTGCAGGAATGGGACATCATCATTTGAAACTGAGAAACGGAAGATTGTTTATCAGCTGGAGCTGAGATTCCCATGTTAGTCAAATCTTACAGTAGTGCAGAACGAGAAGCTTTATGAAGAACTTATCAATGCATGCGAAGAATAAGACTGGATGGTCAATCAAAGTCACCTCGGAGCTGAAGATGGAAGATAAAGACAGACAGCTGCTTCAGCTTTTAGGCATGATATTGACTTTTTCCAACGGAAGTGAAACAGGCAAGGGAAGAGGCATCCATCTGGTGGAGCTAAGGAGGGACGATGAAAAGTAGTTTCAGAATACTGGTGCAGCAGAATAGTGAGCAGAAGTTGCCTGGAGAGTGCGTATAGATGTGGAGTAGCGAGTCACACAGCAACACCCTGGCCAATACATCCAGTCAGTACCAGGGGTAATGGCGAGAATATTGTCTAGAGCCTAAGAGCCAAAGCAATGCTACAGTCCTCCTCTGATGATCGCAACGCAAATTATGAGTGTCACAGTGATAATTTATTCTTGAGCTGTAGCAATAGACGAAGAGAACTAAATATAAAATTATATACGAAAGAAGAAAGGAAATAGACACGTAATATATTAATCTACTCAAACGCAAATAAATGTACCAGTAACTAAACCAGTCAATATCTTAAAATTATAAACGGTAAAATTTCTTATTAACTACACTTCTAGTAAACAACCTTCTTTTATTTGCATTAATTGAAATAAACACTCTCTTCTATTAATTCCGCCTTTATGTTTCAGTTCTAACGTTAGAAACTTTGCTGTCCCTTGAAGTTCTAGTTGATATTGCTAGTACGTGAAAAAGATAAGTTTAGCTTTATGGAAATATAGATTTTAAAACTAAAACCGAGTTTTAAAATCTTCGATAAGACACCTGTTGGATTTATGAACATTTATGATATAACAAAATTCTTGTGCCATGTGTTGCAAAATTCTATAACCGCCTCTCTCTTTTTTAATGTCCCCTCTAATGAACGCCGCGATATGAAGAGATGGAACTTAAATAAACGCTCCGGGACAACATCAGCACTCTTGTCTTGTCAACCTTGAAGTTTATCGCAACCCGATTTTGGAAATCTGAGCCAAACCCATTTCTTTGGCAAACAAATGTAGTATTACTGAAGAGATGGAAACAATGAGAAATATCTAACACTGTTTCCAAACAAGTTACAAAAAGGTCAGTGTGAACAGTAGTTTGCAATAGAATTTATCTTTGTCCTAATCTGTTCCTAGTAGATACACAAAGACGAAGGACACACATTCAGAACTTTGAAAACACGTTTTGACACTCTTATCGATTCAATAGTAGTGTGTAAGAAAACGTATCGATCCCGAAACAATTACACATTAAGAATTAATGAGAGTGAAGCAAACCTCTCAGTTAATTCATGTCTGCATTTGTACAGTTCTTCATATCTCGTTCAAATGATTAACAGTGAATTTCAACAGCCATGAAAAATCCAACTGCCACAAAAAGAACATAAGATCAACTGGGTCAAACTGCATCGCCTACAGCATTCGTTCAATTACATGTCGATAACTAGTGGGTATTTTTTGCGTTGTCATAGAAATTATGTCACTTGATGAAATGGTTTTCGCCTTAACATGAGAATTTCAGGTGGAGACAAAATCTTATCCTTTCTGTCATCTTAAGCAGCCTTGCAGTTAATGTAAGCAAAACATTTAACGCAGACATGGGGTGAAATTTCAACTCGAGCTGAGATGTCATCTCGAGCTAATGTAAACAAGACCACGCTCATCAATTACGTTCTTCTTGAGCAATTGGAAGATAATGTTGTGGTTTCTTGCCATTTTTCAGTAGCTGTGGAAAAAAAAGACTAATATTTTAAATCGAAACATTTTATTGACTTCATGTTAGACTGTGGTCAATCCACATTCACAAATAATTGATTGATGAAAACCCTGAACAGTCCATACGCATTCCAAAGTCGCGCTAATATTTATCATATCAGTGGTGACCACAACCGTAAGGAGCCCTTTCATTTACAGGTTCCACGATGGCACAATTTAATTCATAAATATAACATAATTTCCACGTAGTATTTCTTTGCTTAATCGCATTTCAATTTGCGTTCCCAGTGTTCTTCACTCAAAACTGGTTGGTAGTCAATGAGTGACACAGTCAAAGATTTTAGCTGGGGGTAATTTTTTCAACAGCGATCAATTTTGCTTTGTTTATCTTTGGTACGGCCACAACTTAATTCTGATACATTTACTTGGTATGGCTAAGATTTCCAAATCTTGTATTGGTCGCGATAGTGTTCCCTTATGTTCAGTACTTCTTCTTCCATCTTCCGCCTTCTCTCTTCTTTAGACATGAAACAAATTTATACAAGTAGATGCTGTCTATTCAGTGATGTGATGGAAATCGTTTTTCTTCTAAGCTTAATCTTACCTTCACATTGATTTGTCCTCTGTCTTCGATAAGAAATTGCGAACCGTTGAGTCTAGTTCTTGTCTCTTTGCTGATATGAATCTTCATAGCCTGAAATACAGAATACATATTTTGTTCACAATTATCTGCTGTTAAAACGTACTATGGATGTACTATCACTTCGCAAGCACCTGCTGGTGTTACTTCATGATGAAAAAACTCTCGTAATAAAATACAGATCCACACCTCAAATTTCTTACTCAGTCATTATGAAAGTATGGCCAGGTTTATCTGGGTAAAGAGATAAATAATAAATCCTTAACCCTAAATAGTATCATAATCAGGGGCGGGAATAGATAATATTTCGTTTCATGCGTAATATGCATATCCAGGTGGCGTCACCTTTAACTTTTCCAATATTTTTCAGCTTCCACATTAATGTAACCGAGTCACAAATGAAGTACTTAGTTCTGAGCGAGATCGTGTATATTAAACATGGGATGTCACAAAGCAAAAATCGTTCTCAATTACTTGCTTAGAAATTAGTTAGGGGCTTTTACAAGCATGTGAACCTTAAGTTCAAATCTACTCCCAAGTTTGCCTCCGGGATCAACAACTAACAGAGTAGCTTCAAAGTCAACGGTCTTAGTTATGAAACCATAACTTTCTTACTATGGTCCATGCTGTTGATATATAAGCTGCAGCAAGAGGTGGCACACCTTCTTTCATCCTGAGCCCGTGCTTGTGGTAGTCGCACGACCATCTAAAATATCATCCACTTATGTCCTACTCAGGCATATACTTTTGTATTCTCAACTGTAAGTTTAACTGTGTTTCACGAAAATTGTTGGATAGTTTATTGCTTCGACTTTGTTCGACGCCTAGGTAAGCAGGCATGTTTACAATGCAGCTAGAACATGTTTCTACATTCTATATTGTCACACGAAACAAGAAACACCAATCATAACAGTTATAATAACAAACGTGTTAGCCGTAACATAGCAGACGTCAAGAGATGTACCTTGTCAGTCTTGGCGTCGCAATTCCTATCTGTCTTACTAATAATCAGTATTTCGCATTTTTGTAGTTATTCGGAAAAGAACCGAATTCTTCTCTTGAGAGATCTACCCGTTATTCTAGCGGTGATCCCCGAGCTGGAAAGTGATTGGAGCTAATAAAAAAAGCGACGTCGACGTTCTTATGTTGATTTCTATCTTCAAGCAACGTTTAACGCTTGCACAAACTTCACGGTCTAGGCCTCTTTAATTTCAAACTCACCTAAAAGGCAGCTTCAAACATCTTACTGTAGTTAACGAAATACACTTTTATCATTAACAAAGCAACCAGACTTTATTACATCTCGTAGACATTGATAGAAAATCCATGAAATTGTATTCTTCGAAACGTAAAGCCCTGCTTCGAAAGAGATTGGCCTTCTTGTTTTGTCTGCAAACAGAAGCAATAGCTGCTATATACATTGTCAACATAATTTTCTTGTTAAGTACTGCTTTTACAAAATATCTTATGAAGCAATTTTAGCAGACATGCTTACTACAAACAATAGGAATAACAATGGCAGATTGTGCGCTCCAACATACGTATTTGGAAGCATCAAAGGGAATGCTGAGGCAGATGCTTTCTCAGAACGAATCATGCTGAACAATGAAAAGAAGGGGCTTGTTTCCATGGATACATTTAAGTATGGTCATCATCACCTCAGCGTCCATCATTGGCGTCGCAACTAATGGTTAACATGAACCCTTTCGTCATATTTGATATCAACTTCGAAACAGAAATTCGAAAGCCGAAGGAAGCAACAGCAGACAACAATAAGCGAAGAGCTTTTCATAGTGGCATGCGGAGGAAAGGGGGTCGGAGAGAGCATGTGTTTGCTGTGATTCCATACCCTCGTTTATCCCTGTCATCCGACTAAAGCACATTCTTCGATTGCTTCGCTATGAGTGGGCCCCCTTATGATGTTTGATTGCGATATGAAATGTCAAGCAAGGCAAGTAAACCTGAACGGAGTTTGTGTATACTCTTTGGCAAAGTGTAATCAAGGGACATAAACAGAATAAAAGAATCCATGAAAATTGACATATTTGAATAAGGGCTGTTAAGTTGCATCAAGTAGTTCCTACATGAGAAACAGGTATATCGTTCAGTGAGGCTAAATCCTTTAAAAATTGAACAGGTTCTGGTATCTTCCTAGCCTTCTGTCTACCAAGTGACACTTCTACAATTCCTTTAAAGTATTTATTTCCGTCTGGCAAGTATTCACGTGCCTACGAAGTGACTTAAAGATACTCCAATACGAAGGAAATATCAAGTATACAAATGATTGACCATCGTTTGACCATCGTTTGACCGTTGTAAATAAACTCCTCACGAATGGATTCATTGTAGAGGATTAAAGTTGTCATTCAATCTATCATCTGGCTTCAGGATCAAATTCTATTAATAGCTGACTCGTACCTTAAACTATTTTGACATATGCCGGTTAACTGTCTTTTTTATCCGTGCAAGTACCCGACAGCTAATCAGATATGGAACCTTGGCGTTAAAGCAAATAACTTTTGTTCGTTCTGTATGCTATCAACTCGTTGACTGAATAAATTCAAGATCACAAACAATATTTTTGTGGATAAATCCGGAGTAGATAAGGATGCACGAATTAAGTCTATCTCCAAAACAATGAAAATACACTGACAGATAAGGCGTGTTGTAAAAACCTATCAAAGTGTTATAGAGAAGAGAGGAAACCTCTCAAACAATACGAAGGGCATATGAAAAGCATGACAAGCTCCATAATAATGCAAACATTGGCAAATACAAGTTAATAACCCGGAAAAAGTGGAATCGCACCCGAAAATTTTGAATAATGGAACGATAGACCTACCTTACAACGAACTAGTTATACTCCCCTTAGTTTTATTTTTAACATGAATACACGGAAGAAAACTTAAAAGGTTTGACGATGAACAGCAACCGAGGGGACTGAATTATTAAAAGACAGCGCTTAAATTATTAAAATAAAAACTAGATTTTTACTTTGCTGACAAAACGCCTTCTTCTTATATTACTCTTTTCAGCACACCGAAGAGAAACTATTTGTTTATTTTCATGTAAGTTGAAAATTGAAAGCTGCAAGAATAGCCGACACTTCTCTCCTCCATCTCTACTTTTGAAATCAAATCTGATTATTTGTCTCTTTCTGGCCTATTTCATGTTAATAACGTAACCTTGTATGGGTATTGCCCGGTTTGGATGCTACAAAATGCGAGTTCGTTTTAAGATTTGCAATATGTTTTACCTGTCCGGTGCTCTGCATCCTTGAAGCCATGTTCACAGTATTCCCAAAGAGGCAGTACTGAGGTGTTTTCTCACCAATAACTCCTGCAACAACGGGGCCGGAATGCATACCTATCAAACAAAGAAATTTGTGTAACAAGTATTTGCTAGCTGAATTTTAAAGTTTCGCATTTATCCACGTTTCAAATCATTTTCTTCCTTGATCATCACAGCAGACTGGATTTTCTTGTTGAACACTTCTTGTTAAACTTTCATACTGAAATATCGTGGTTTTTCTTTGGATGTAAATCAACAAGAGGCAGAGGAGGGTCTAGCCTAAACTAGACCAAATATTGACTGGGCACCCTCATTACATATCAAAAAGAGCGTTAACTCCCAATTTTTCTCCAGGAGGGGACACTTTGTTACGAAAGTTTTGGGGAGGGAGACTTACCTCTAACTGCTCCAAGCTGGCTACTTCATTGTTAAAAGGTCACGCTCATGTCCAGCCAGAATTTACTAGCTTTTCTATTAGTATAAGATTGTATAAGATATGAAAAATTGCTACACATACCGTGATAGTCTGAGAAACAAAGAAACGCCTTCAACACACAAATTTTGCCAAAAATATCTACTAATGACACCGCTAGGAACTATCCTTTGGATATACCCAAGTGTCGCCAAAAATGCAAATCTTACTATACTGATCTCATCACGTCCCTAACCACCCTATGACTGAATGTCTTTGACTTGTAAGAGTCTGAACAGTGAGAAGAAACATGCTGAAAGAGTGTTTTGCACAAGTCACCGACTTTCCGCCTTAACTTAGACTAGCAATCAGTCGAAGCATTAATTTCAATTTGTGAAATAGCTCACAGTCGGTCCTGCCAAAACGCAGTTGCCTAGTTCATGATTATGATTGGTTTAGCAACAAAACGTAAAATTTCGTAGTTGCTCACCATGTCATCCGCCAAGTAAATCAATGATAACAATCATGCCCCGATTGGTTAATGTTTTTAGCCAGCTGTAGTATAACATGGACTATTGTGGCTCCCGCTTTTCTTTTATGGGAATACTCAGATCCTTTCACGAAATTGATTGCTCACAATTTATTGTGAAACTAATTTTAGGTGACTATTTTGGCCATGCTAAAAGGTCAAGCACCATGGTGCATAACATACCACAGATATTTTTTATCATGACTTGAAAATTTAACCATGGCTTCAGCGACGTTCGCAAAGTGTTGGATCCGCATCTGAGAATATACGTCATACAAGATATTGTTAACTCAGCCTAGGTTGGTTGAACGGGAATTTTAAAATGTCTTGTTTGTAAGATAACCAAGCTATAAAAAAGGTAATTACTCTACTTTGATGCCTTTTCGGCATTGTAGTAATGACTGACTATATATTACTGTTAAATATTTAATGTTGCGCTGCTGGGAATGCCTTTTCTAAAGGACGTACTTACAAAATTGAAATGCAAATCCTCTTGATCTGCTCCAGGTTTTCTCAGAAATGTATTATGAACAAATTCTCTCATTTTGAGGCAGCGAATCTCTGATGTTAATGAACTTCAGCGGATCAGGATTCTGATATCTATCTGAAGAAAAGTTAGTCGGCCACAATTTTTAAGTTTCACTGATTTTGAAGCTGATGTTTATTGCAAAGTCTATACGCATCCGCGCCAGGGTCTCAGCAACATATCTAGCTAGTAGTATTTTTGAGAATGTTACTCTTGTAGCTATTTTGTAACAAGACTTTTACAGCTGAGTTGCCGAACATGGCAAATTTATTGAAATGTATACCCTACTTGACCATGCCCGTACATGATCAAATTGTTTCAAAAACCTTTTCCATTGTTTTATAACACTATAACAAGGTTGGCCTTTACACTTACCAATTCTCAGATTCAGTGGATGGTTGTCATCTGGTGTTTTGATTCTTTTCACTTCTTGTAACATATCAAGTGCCATATAAGCCATCTCAAGCGCATGACTTTTAGCTGGAACTGGAGCTCCGCTGACCAACATGTATATTGCATCACCAAGGGTTTCAAACTAGTAACAGAGAATTACATTTAACAGCGTATATTATTATATGAGTAGTTTGTGATGATAAAATGGTGCTGATAACATTCTGGCGCCAAATGTTTTTAAACTGTAAGATGTCATGATAACAGAACAAAGCCACTACATTAAACTCGATTTAAGAATCCGGAGAAAATCAATGTTCTCCAAAGGAAAACACAATTCTTGACATCAAAGCTGTCTAGACGGGTACAGTTCATCAAACTCAAATATTGCAAAAGAAGTTTAAAGGTCACGTTATCATCCTTTTCTCCATCATCATCTTTGATTCCTGCTCACTCTTTCTTAACTAACTCGTGCAGACATAAAACGATTCAGCCCAACTACGAAGCTGACAGAGGGGAGAAGGGTGTGCTCACTTAGCTTACTTTTGGCTGCTTGAACCATGTTTAGTGCACAAATTTCAGGTTGTCTGCCCAACTTAGGAAAGTTTGTCATCCGAAACAGTCCTCAACCGCAGTTAAGAGGCTTCATGGCTGCACCACGCTTCTTCATGAATTTGGGCTTACTTTTCTTGTTCCTTATGTGTTTAATAGAAATAGCTTCGACATTTAAAACGTCCATGTTAATGTTTAGGTCACCTGTCCAACTGGTCACCTGTCCTACTGGTCACCTATCCTACTGGTCACCTATCCACGGAAGAACGTAGAGCACCTTGCAGAAGAGGATAAAATAGCTATTTCGCGTCTATGATTAATAATTCTGTTGAGCTAAACCTTTAAAGTAGTTAGTTTCAGGTTTGTGGTGTGCGTTGAACGGTTACTGAGGCAGGGTTATAACAACTAAATTACTTTCAGCCACGGAGGTTTCAGATCTAAGGCTGACGAAGATTGATAAACAATCACGTCAACTTTTACTTTACAAAGGTATCGCAATATTTGTTTTTCAAGTGCGTCGATTTGTTCTTGAACTGAAGAACAAAGTCACATTGTGAGAACTTCCTTGAGAAAAAAATTACTATACTAGAACTATTTTATTTCACAAAATATAGACGTAATCTCATTAACCTTCTCAATATTTGTCTTCTTACAAAATATTGCGATATCAAATCAACCGATTTGATAGGATTTCCTTCTCTCTTATCAAGATATCTCCGATGTGTAATGAAGAGGTTAAGTATTATTCTGTTGTTTTACACACACCTTGTATACATTGTAGCGTTCAGTCAGCCCATCAAAGACAGAGAAGATTTCATTGATGAGCTTGACTACAAGCATCGGTTCCGCTGACTCACAGATCCTGTCAAATCCTTCAACATACCCAAAAAGTATAGTGACGTCATCGAAAGACTAAAAAGAGAAAGCAGACAGTGGTTAATACATTCAACAAGGAGGTTTCTGCAAAATGTGACCTTTACTGGTCTCATGATGATGCGTTTATACGTTTCCTGATCGCTTGATTGCCTTGTTACCCTATCTTACTTCAAACAATTTATCTCGTAAGAACTCATTGTTCATCAAAAACCAGGAAAATACGGTTTTACTTGCCAACATTTTATAGACAGGCGCACTACGATTTTGGAAACCTTTTATACAGTACTCAGAACTTCAGCTGATCAAAATGTTACAATCACACTAACACTACACCATACTCGTTCACCCCTGTAGATCTGTTTTTAAAGCAGTGGTGGGGCTGCTACTAATAAATCTCCTAATGGAAGAATTATATGCCTCACATTTGATAATATATCCAATTGCAGGCAACATTCAATAGCACCCTGACCCTAGCGATAAACAAGGCCAAGTAAAAGTTTCATTAAAATCTTAATCGCACCCGTTCCCCGCTCCTGGATCTTCTTTTATCCTTCCAGATTCGAAGTTAGCAAATGAAGGACTGTCTATTCTAAAGAAGGTAACACCTGGATATTACCTCTTTCAACTTGCTACTTAGATGCAAATAGCTTATTTTGTAGATCCATCAATAGCAACTGTGACTAATTACCCTTTGTTGGTGTTATTCATACTGTTGATATACCTCACAAGTATCCATTTGTGTCTCGCCATTCTTCAACCTCTCGGCAATCTCTTTAGGCATTAAACTGTACAAAAGCTGCTCACTCTTGTGTTTCTCTTTGTCCAAACGCTCAGTGGTTTCCCTCAGCATTTTGCCGTAGAGCGTTTCCTGAAAGGCAAACAATTTCTAGTTGACGTCGAGAAATAGTTATTGATATTCGAGATAAATACAAACATATATGTTGCAAGCATTCTTGCAAGAAACACTTCTCTATGATCCTTACGATCTCTACGAAATTTTACCAAGCCATAGTAGATTTAATTACACGGGGCATTTCATAGGTTCGAAAGGTTTCAAATTGGGAAACTGCGATAATTTTGTCTTAATGTTAAGTCGACGACATCTTCAGAATGGCCGTTTAAAACAACAATCTACTTTAATGAACCAATTTACGTCTTTTATTTCTTGTTTGAAAACACGCAGTGGGCCAAGGTTCTCTTTGAGTGTTTTGGGGCAGAGAGAGGTCTAAGAAATATATTGACCAGAAAGTATAGGTTTTCTACAGACAGTAGTCACCAATTTAGTGCCATTCTTCTACACCACACATCCAGGAACGGCCAGGAGATGTTTACCTCCTTTTCAAAGGTGTAACTTGTTGAGGTTCATAAGAAAACTTTCACACTCAGACTCATTTTGATGACAGCAAATGTGTCGTCTACATGTCGAAAATAAACGGTAGGTTTTGGGGAGGGTTGAACAAGTTGAAGTTTATAGAAACCAACCAAGAAATTAGCAAACGCTGTACCCAAGGAACTGACTTACTTACCCGGGTCTTCTCTCGTTACATGTCAATAGTGAAGATTAAATCGAAACCACGTGTTGCAATCTCCATGAATTCAGTGCACAACTGCTCTGGGAATGATGAACCCATGAGCTCGCCCAGACACAATCAGTAGCCACACATTTTAGTTGTCTCGTCTAAGAGAACATTTGTAAACAAGTTACTTATGTCGAAAGAATACAGGAATGAATTATCAGAATCAAAAGTTTGGTTTTGTAATCTTCGTCATGTCTGAGACTTGAATAGGTGGAAGTACTTGCGTCTTCTTTGTGCTAATACCTATTTACCTTAATACCTTCACGAACTTTGAGGCGGATTAACAAACTTTGACTTATGAAAGTTAAAGGAATTTGTGTTTTCTCAGCAGATGTTTCGGATTTGTTTCACGATATGGTTAAAACAAAGCTACTATATCAAACTCGACAAAAAGTGGCGGGTGGAAAGCAAGCTCCTCAAAAGGCAAACACAAGTCCTGAGATTACGAGTAGACGGATTGCCTTCATCAGACTCGCATGTTATAACACAAGTTTAGAGTTTACGTTTTCATTCTCTTCTTCTTTCTCCTCCTTATCCTTTCTTGACTAAACACCCAACCCCTACTACATGAGGCGGCAACACCCTAATTTACAAAGCTGATACAAGAGGGACGCCTGTCCTTATGTCACGCCCTGTTCTAATAAAACACTCCTTTTCAAAGCTCAAACCATATAAATTACACTAGTTTCCAGATTGATTGCGTACATTTGGAAATTTTCCACCCGAAACAGTTCTCCACTGTTGTAAAGAGGTGCCAGCTTCGTGGATGCAAAACACGTCGTTTTGTTATTATGTCACATCAACATATATATTTTTATTCCGAAATCATTCTTTTTACATCTACAGAACACTAACTTTCAAATGCAGTCAAAGTGCTTTTATTGCCAACATGTATAAAATGCAGCTCTAGAAAGGAAAGGGAAGACTTGGGAAATCTCTACTTATAGGTAGTAAGGGTGAGCCGTTGACTGCGATAGTTGGTGATAGTTGTACCAGCAAATTCCATGTCATATACAGGCATAACGAGTACTTATAACATACCATATCTCTGCTCAGCTCTAGTTGAGATAGCTTCTGTGTTCCTGCCAGAACCATCTGCCTGCTTCCGTCATACATGCTTAAATCGTTAAGGTACAGACCAGTTTCTCGTAAATCCTCCAGCGTTCCGATTCTACAAAAGACCATATCGTGTCTGGAATCACATTTATTATTGTAAGATCATACTATGTGTGACGCAATTCAAGCTGTCTATAAATACCGCTCTTTACATCTTTCCGATGAATTGAAACCAGGGCTTATCAATTACTCTTCTAGCAGAATATTTACGTAACAAGGTCAAAATCCTCTGACTTCTTCCATTTTAGAAAACAGATCGCTAGCTAGCACTGAGAAAGCGTCACAATTTGTAAATATTCTAATTCTTAACACTTTCGCACAACAAATTGGAATCAGATAAGAAATCTCAAGGGGAAACATTCTAAAATAGCCTTGTGCACGCACTGGCCTCTCAATGAATAGTAACCTTTGTCTGGGATTATCATAAACTCCTCATCTCCTCCACACCTAGATGGCACCTAACTATTTCAATCTTATCAAATTTCAAATGCTCCCTACACTGCCTCTCTTTGAAATTGATTGACGAACTACTTACATGGGTGATCCGATAAATAAGATCTTATTCCATGCCTTGATGTACACCATTTGTCCCTTGAGATGAAGCGGCTTCTCTGTCGGCCGTTCAAACAAACGTTTTGGGTCGATCAAACTACCTTTCTTCAAGTATGGATCCTCTAAGGAACGAGTACGACGTGCAAAGTTAGGATTTTGAAAGTCCCCTGAGTTATTTGAATTCTCTTCTGCCCTCTGTCCATACCGAGTAAAACTTGTTGATTTCGACATAACAAGTTTAGGATGATTTACTCGTTCATGTGAAGAATCAGCTTTGGGAGTTGTTGATGCCGATGTCTCCTCTGCATCTGGATTCAAGGAATGACTCGTAATAGCATTCATGGAAGATGTCGTTTTGCTACGTCTGAATCCAGATTTATTTATTCCTAG
Source organism: Carybdea cf. marsupialis auct. non (Linnaeus, 1758) (assembly GCA_010016065.2). Lineage (NCBI taxonomy): Eukaryota > Metazoa > Cnidaria > Cubozoa > Carybdeida > Carybdeidae > Carybdea > Carybdea cf. marsupialis auct. non (Linnaeus, 1758). The sequence continues at coordinate 31,790 of JAAAKL020000129.1, forward strand.
GCCATGACTGTCTTTCGCGTCGCTGCTACTTGCGCATCCATTTGCACCAGATGTAGGTAGATTTGGCTGATGTGAATGTCTGTTCCAAGACTCTTTCTTTGCCATGCTACTTGAAGTGGTATCCAAAGGGAGGCTACTACTTTCAGAGGCTTGAAATTTATGGGTCTGCAAATACGGCGAGAGCGGGTTTTGGTTTTGGTTTTGGTCTTGACCAACGTCGTCCTCCTCTTCGTTGTTTTCCTCTAGAACTGGTATCAATCTCGATGGATTAGAACCAAGCTTGCCGTGTTGCTGTTTCCGTGTCATCACATGTTTTGAGATGAGTTCAAAGATGATCTTCTCATGAGTAATTAGCTGCAGAAGAGGAAAGGAATGCCCTTGTTAACTATATTTAAAATGAAATCCTCCTCTATATAACACATTTTGACCAACTGATAGAAGACATAAGAAAAACATCAATGTGCCCTTTATCAAATTACCATTTGCTTACTGATTGGGCCAGGTTAGTAGGTTCTCACTAATACATACATACCCACTATATGATGATAATGATGACAATAATAAAAATAATGATGATAATGATGACAATAATAAAAATAATAATGATGATAATGATGATAATAATAAAAATAATAATGATGACAATGATGATACTAATAAAAATAATAATGATGATAATGATGATAATAATAAAATAATAATGATGATAATAATGATATTAATAAAAGTAATAATGACGATAATGATGATGCTCAACTATTCGATCGATTACAAGGCCTACTCAGAGAGTTATAATGAAAGTGGCTGAGTACAACAAAGTAACTTGTACTCGTAAACTATTGAAAGCTATCTTTCAAGAGATACGTCAGGCAGTTTTAGTACAGTGGCCTGAAGAGGGGATAATAATTCCAAAAAGCTAGCGAAAGCACACCAAGCTTTGTATGTTTTTTAAATACAGTTTTAGCTATGGTTTTATACTTTATGATTTTGATTATATATAGAGAGAGCGTGCTATATACTGATATACTTATAAATAAAATTAATTAACATATAAATACTTAGAAACAAATATATTATACAATTACATACTTGGAAATAATTATAATCAACTGGTATTTTGAATTAATTATATGTAAGACCGCAACTCTTCGAACATAATTTACTAAATACATTGTAAAGAATGCGATAAAAATTACGTCAGGGAGATAACTAAACAACGTCGTTACCGGTGAAACAACTGTAGGGATAATCTGGGAGAAGTGACCCCTGTCTTCTACGAGAGTTCCATGAACATCTTTTGTCTGCGAGACACAAGCTCGATTTCTTTTTGTAAGAAATGTCCTATTTGAAGTTTCAATTTAAGTGTAGCCCTTCTGTCAAGGATAGATATTGATAAAGCAAAAAGCGAAACGTTACCTTGAGATCGAACAGTTAAGTTCTCATACGCCGGTATCGACGGGAGAATCTATCATAGTGCCAGATAAAAGCACTTAAATACTGACAGTTTGGCATGTGCAATAGCCAGACTAATTTTATGTGCGGATTTTATACATATATTTTAGTAATGGCTTTATATTTGTCTTTAGTTATCTTCAATATATGTGTATACCGCAAAATAGAATTTCAGCTCAGGGTGGAATCGTCTAATCAAACCTTACTCTTGCTCGAAGTAATAATGAGAATCATTCGATAAATTATATATGTTATTTTTATTTGCCTTTGAGAGGAAGATTCATGCGCTTATAGAATGGAAAGTTCTATGCATAGTCGTGACTCTATTTTGTGTATGTTCAAAAGATACTAAAAGAAACTGAGTAGCCTAATAATACCTTTCGGCAATATCACATATCATCTCTCTTACTTACTCAAACGTATACTCGCAATGTGCCATCTATATCAATATAGCATCATCAAGTATTATTGTGTGTTCATTGTCTTCTTTAGCTTAACTTTTTGATCCACAACTTCAGAGTCCTTTTCCATATATGCAGACCCTACCCCCTCATTACTGTATACTAAATCTGATACCTGGTCACTTTGACGAACAACCGAGTCTCATTGATAGAATGCCAAGGATGTATAGGACAAATACTTTAGAACTAGCTACCAAGATTCCCTACTTATCAAAGAAATTATGGCCTTGGAGAGTAATAGAATGTTAACAAGTCAACCCTATTTCACCTAACAATTCTCATTCGAACTCTTGATTGTTGATTGTACTAAGTAGTTCATATCTAGCTGACGCTGACATGCGTTTGCGCAGCGATCATTGTTTTAATGGATTCTCACTTTTAGAGAGAGGTTGATGCATAAGGGAAACAGTGTTGATTGGTAGCGCAGTATTAGTTAGAAAAATGCATAAAAGCGAGGGTAGTTTATTTCTCTATGAAGGGAAAAAGGGAGTGTGTGGGACGTAACACATTCCACCTCGCAATCGATGACCACAATGCTGATCCAAGAATATCGTATTCGTATAAAAGATACGTAAATTCTGTAAGTGGAAATTCGTATGCAGTCAATTGGATGGTTCGATTGATCGGATATCATTAATCGTATACTTCAGATGCTTGTCTCTATTATACACACCACCCCAAGGGACGTTTGACGTTCTACCGACGAAAATGATGCGTTAGGAAGCATTTGGTGACCACTGTGGAAGTAAAAGTGACAAGATCGATCTCCAATACACTTCGCATAACACTATTCTAACTATGCTCCTTACATTTTACTTCTTGTGTTCCATAAAGCCATGAAGTTTGTATTTACACAGTTTTCAAGGATCAATTCACACACTAAGACTGATTGAGATATAAAAATATATACACAACTGGGATTATAACCTAACTTGATCAATGTTTAAGTTTCTGAAACACTGATTGCCTTGATAATGTGATCTGATTCTTACTTTGAAGAATTAATCTGATTCTTAATCAGTAACTTTAAAGGTCATCATGAGCGGCCTTTGATGTTTCACTATCATCTTTTGTTCATAATGAGTTAAAATGTAGAGATGGCAGCATGGTTAGGGGGGCAATGTGGTGTTGTATAATCCTGATGACCAAACAGTTTCAAAACACTAGTCAGGTACATTTATTGCTTAAGTATATATAAACGTGAGAAAATAATCGTTCTGTCAAAACTCTGCAGATCCAATAAAACAAGCAAGGAAATATCTTACCTTGGCCCATGTCAGTGTAGCTATAGGTCTCCTCAGAGTAAAAACGTCATTGATGTTCATCTTTGCAATAGAATAGCCTAAGAAATTGCGAAGACCTTCCCCCGCAATTTCAAATGTCAAATTCTCATTTAAGACGAAGCTAAACGGAAATATATCAAAGAGAACATAAATGGGTATTTCGTCACCGAAAAATGGCAGGGTGGGTTCCCGCAAAATTGAGGTGTACTTAGTATTGTCGAAGATGACTCGATATATGACATGATTTTTCGTGTTATCATTGTCCGATAAGCACCCCGATTCTTTGATTACTTGAACTTCGATATCCATATCAAAGAAAAGCAAAGCACATTCCTTAATTTGGCCAATCACGTACATTTTAAATCCAAATCGTTTTGATCGATAGTGAAGGGTGAGTCCGGTACTTGTTTCCTGTTCGCAACGAAAAGAAGGAGACTGGAGCCGAGGAAATCCGAATCGCATGTGTTCGTGTAGATTATCAATCCCATGCAGAAAGTCACGAAAGTTCCTTCCGTAAACCTTCAGCACTCGGTCATAGCCATAGTGGCTCGAAAAACGCAAGAAACACCGCCCAAAAAATTCCATGAAGGCACTTGTCGTATGTTTATGGCGGTACTCCGAAGCACAGGCCTTTGCTATTCTTGGAATCAAACTATCGCTGTAGCACTCATGAGTCACGAAAACGGTGTTAGTAACTCCAGCATGCAAACAAACTTTATCCCAGAATTCCTTGCCATACTTTAGTTGCAGATAATGCTGCACGCTTTCTAATAGCATTCCATACATGATGCCTAATTGGATCCTGTTCACGCAGCCAACAAAACTGTACCCTCTTCTATCCTCGTATTAGATCCATACGCACCTTCAATGCAACCACATTCTGTAGAAGAGAACGACCGAAGAAACACAGCCCTGTTATTTCATTGACTTTGAGCACCTGCAATCGATTCTGCAAAAATCAGCGTTGTTTCGTGACAATCTTTCTAAGAAACCGAAAACCAAACCCTGCAAAAACGAGATAAAAGTTACCCATAGAGCAATAAATACTCGAGGTCTTTATTGTGCACGAAATTGAATTTTCTGTTTCTATCAAAATGTTTAACTAAGACTGCCTCAGCATATGGCTTTATAATTGCTTTTCTAATGCCATGAATTCAGAAATCTTCATGATAGTATTTGTGATTTGACATTATCGAATCACCTATTCGTACCTGCTCTAATCAGATAATCAATCTGACTGTTTTTCTGCATGCCATTTCTCAGCACACAAAGCACTTAAGGAAGTTGTCAACGACACAGCCATTAAATATATTGATGCATGTTTTATTGATCTAACTGCCTAGCTAGTAGTTATCTGTTAGGCCTCACTAACAGTTAAGCGCACCAAAGTAGTAAGCAGGTGCCTAGCCATGCGGTTTGGAACACTGCGTCAAAGCGTGCATCAGTAGACAGGAATGTTGGGAAGATAGGGTTATCATACGAACACACCACCCTCGAAACACTTTTCCGAGAGCAGAATACAGATTTGACTGTCTGAAAGATTCCATAGAAAACTCAAACAAAACGATTGCAACAAGGATTTCTTGTTGTGTTATTGGGTCTTTCTTTACTTAAACGTTGTGTGTCTTATTGCAAAAGTTGGAAAAACATTTTGAAAAGACTCATCAAATTCTACTATACATTTGATTTTAATACTTATACTCTATTCCTCTATTTTAATACTTATACTCTATTCCTCTATTTTAATACTTATACTCTATTCCTCTATTTTAATACTTATACTCTATTC
>JAAAKL020000129.1:36874-59365 GCA_010016065.2 Carybdea cf. marsupialis auct. non (Linnaeus, 1758)
CTCTGTTTTAATACTTATACTCTATTCCTCTATTTTAATACTTATACTCTATTCCTCTATTTTAATACTTATACTCTACTTTAATGCTCCTGTCTCCTAAAGTTTAATTTATGACTACCATATAAGGAGTCAGAAAAAAGGAATATAGGAATTTGACCGCAAACGTATTACAATGGTAGTTGGCCGCTGATTCCTTCAAAAAGATGACAACAATTTCTATTAACTTTTCATACACTATGACAGATGTATCGATGAAAGAGGGTAAAGATTAAAATTGACTTTGATTGACTGTTTTCCATAACAAACCGAAACATCTGTCAAGATTTTCTCCCTGAATAAAACTCCATTGAAAACTTAAGATTGGGATCTACAGCCACTTCAAGGTAATTTCCCAAAGACTGCTCTTCGTTTTATCTTTACTCTTTCCAGAATGAAGATGTATCTTCTGTGTACGTCTTATTCTTCTACATTGATAGGTTGTGCAACCCACAAACCAAATTATATATTATAATGATATCCATGAACAGTTATCTCTGTGCAACTAAGATAAAGCACTCACTTCTGCATTTGTCAAGGTCTCTAGTTTTGGAAATCGTCTTCCGTGGGTATTGATGATGGAAGTGCTTTGTCAGCTACGATCACCATATTACGCCTCACCTAAAGGTATTTCTCTTGTGAGGCGTGTCTTCTTTTATCATACTTTTGTAATACAAGGATAGTGCCGAAACGTTTCATTACCTATATTGAAACCTTGGTAATCTTTACTAGACTTATATTGTTTATAACAATTTGCAACCAGTCGATCAAGAGGCGAGGAAAGAAACTGTTCAATGTAGCCATACAACAAACAGGGATTGATTGAAAATACAAAGTAGAAGAAGAACGTGGAACGTTGCAGTTGAGTTGAGTTTTAGTTAGAGCAGTCAAGTGCGCCAATTTTCAGTTGTACCTGAGCTCAGCATGTGTGACAGGGGCGGATCATCTAGCCCAAAGGTGGACAGTTGGTCAAAGCAAGTGCAGTGGCAATGGAGTGGTAACCTATATTACTAAGGGCATCCATAGAAAATTCCAATAATAATGGGCACCTCACATAATAGGCACCCCACATAATTTCGAGTTACTTATGCATTATCAAAAGTTACTTAAAACGCGCTGTGCGTGCCAATCACATTGCTCGGGATACCAAAATATCAAAGTATATACCAGTTTGATTCCATTTTGTTTCATCACGTTACCTCGTACTGATCTAGGATATGGATTTCATAGTAATTTTACCTCCTCCTTATTGGACGGCACCCTCTGATAATTGTTGTATTATACGATAGGACTGACTAAAACATCGAAAGCTTAAACCAGTTGATATATATGTCTTGTATAAGAAACTTTATCTATATTCCCTTCACATAACAAATTGTCTCAGTATCTATTCTTGTTGATTTCTAGCCTATACTACATAGAGTCATGAAACACCTCAATCAATTGTTCAACGAAACCACGAAACCTTTTGTTGTTTGCTTTAAAGGTGTTATCGTCCATGATGGAGCATAAATATTTGATACCGTAGACAAGCGATGGTTTTCTGGTACTAGTTCTCACATGTCCAGACAAGTGCAGTCAAGCTTTTATTATTTTTGAGATACGAAAGCCTTTGCTGTCAAATACACAGAGTAGCCCCCTTACATAACATCAAACTGATAACTTGAAAACGTGGTAACCTATAAACTCGTCAGTCAGTGTAGCCACACACGCAGTAAGTAAAAGAATACAAAAGAGATTCTCAATGTGCATTCTTATGAATTCATGATTCATGCTTAGCAGCTTCTTATCTGATTGCTTAATGGAAACATGACGGAGATAATGTTCGAAAATTTGTTGAAGCTAATTTCAATTCCGACTTTCGCTTGACACACGCGTGAAAAATGCAATTAAAACTAAGTACCCATTGTTTAAATTTGCTCCTGTTTCAAAAATAGACAGAAAAATGAAAGCATGTCACCAATAGGATACAAAACCTGGATACTCTCTTAGAGTAGCAGAAGTCAGATTCTTCTAATGATGCTTTCAACAGACACAAAACAAGTGTTACAACTGTTACCACCCAAAAATCCAAACAACGAACCAAATAATTATATTCTCCAATAACTAAATAAAGTTCGATTTCCTTTCTAACGGGTTCACATGAAACACCCTGCCTCGTTTGACATTCTCCTTTAAATCACTTTGACTTGTAATAGATTACATTCGCCATCATTCCTTCGTCACTGAAATAAAAGCTTCCACGCGTCAGGACGGTCAATGTTCATCATTCAAGCACATTTTGATCAATAACTCTTAAAGTCTTCAAAAGTGCCGAACTAAATCTCGACTCCAGTTACGAAACATTTACTCACGAATAACGGGAAATTGTGTCTCTCACCCATAATACTACAACAACTTCTACTGAATACTAGAAATGTGGTTAAAGACCTGACCTCATAGACTTTTTCTTCTTTTCTCACTGGTGTCGTTATAGAACTCTTTCGAATGTTATGAACAGAGTTGCTTGTGTCCTGCCGCTAACGCTCGTGTACTATGACAGGTATCTGCAGAGTGAAAGTTCGAATGGGTCTTTCTTTCTTTGCAGGAAACAAGAACATCCGCGTCTGGTTAAGAATATTGAAGACACAGAAATATATAAATAATACATGAACCTCTTTAGAAAGATGTGAATATCATGTTCTTTTCAAAGTAGATGAAAAGGGTCAGTGTTGCTAATTCTCACTGTTAGAAACAAAGACGTCGATAAGGAGATGAAGAGCCGATGAGCCTGAGACCTGATTTGAAAGAGAGGTTTTTGACGATTACGAGGAGCACTCATATTTGTACTAACAGGAGGTATGCTTATAATAGTAGCATTACCTTTACAAGAGGCAGTGACCAAAATTGACATTGCGAAGAGTTCATAATGTCATTGAATCAGATACTATGTGCATCACATTGAAATATCATACCTAGAAATCATGCACTCATGTACTTCATTAGTTGTTGTTTTGTTGAAACATTTTTCAGTTTAAGCGTGCCTCAAGTGTTGTTTTCTGCGCATCAGAGGTCCGAGGCCCGACGACGATATCCAACGTCCGTTATTGTTCGATCACGGCCATTAACCTAGATTTCTTTCCATGTGTACGAATCCGTCACCAGAATGCGAATGAGGCAAATATAAATCGCTTCCTGAGCAATTTTTTCAGACATCAGATTTGAATCTGTAATAGGTCTGCCTCGCTCTGGATGGTACTCTCTTTCTCGTAGAATTATACAAACACTACTATGGAAACGAGGCCTGTAACCATGTATCCAACTGAATTCTTGTAACACGTTTATCATATGGCTATCAATATCCTTACAAATAACTTTAAGTACTCCTTAGAGGCCGAATTGATCCAAGACAAGTAATATTTCAGTAAACTATCAATCTTAAGAGTCACGAAGCAAGGCAATAATGGGTTGCACTTTATACATTGGCTTTATCTTTCAATTCTGCCCCTCTACCTTTAGGAAGCTTAAGCCATAAATAGTCCCCAATTTTTTCGCTGGAAGGGAGGTAATTTTTGTCAATATCAGGCCTATTGTTTATCAAGAGCTTCTTATCGAGGGGCTATATTTGTATATCATGTCAATATACATAATATATTGCCCCTGTCTCATTTCCAAAGCAAATTTACGTTATTCAAGTCGCGACTCCACTATTATGACCCTGGATTTAAGAGGGCTCCGACTAATGTGATACGAAGGACACCCTTACATGTTACCAGATTCTTAATATTTTATCATTGCAAAATCAGTAAAGTAGCCATTGACCCTTTATGAGCATCCTTACACTTCCCCGTGAATCTGTTCGTTTCTTATCAATCTCAAGGCCGGGGATGTTTTCTGAAATTAGGGCACAGTTTTGTTCTCTAGAACTACTTTTGCAAGATTTCTAAAAATTCAATTGCCAGTTCTATTTCAAGCAAAATATTGGGAAACTAATTAAAATTGACATAGTAAAAATAATTCAAATGTCAAATGAGCAGAGATATTATAACTTGCAAGAAAAAAATTTGTCTAAGTTAAGCAAGACGACCTGTATCTTTACAAGAGTTTACAATGCCAAATAATGGAGATGCATTGACCCGTTCTACACAAGTTTATATGCATGAATTTAAACAAATACATAAAGTCACAGATCTTTCTCGTTAAACTCCACATACTAGATACACATTTTTATAACAATTAAGCAGTGCATTCTATGTATCAACAAAGTTCTATGAGGCCGGTTTTAGAACAATTTTTGTAAAATTAAACTTACAGACCAAACGCACAAAAAGTTTCATAATGTCAACAGATCAATCAACCAGATTGTTGGTACTGCAGAATTTGAAAAGATATAAGGCGAGTTTCATTTTGTCATTTTGTCGACGCTTTTCATATCGATACTGACATTAACTAAAATGAAGAAGATATATTTTATACTTAGGTATAAAAGCGGTATCTAAAACTGCATACATGAGCATTTAAAGGGGAGGGGGTCATGAAACTGATAACTGTGATAATATGAATCAACTTACGTTACCTGGTTTCAACAATACGTTCTCCAGCAAAAATATGGAGACAAGGTAACATAAATTGGCCAACCTCTAGGACTCTTCCCTCACCGTGGTTAAAACAGTTTAGAGTGAGGAGATAAGGCAGGATGGTCTATCACAAGTAATGGCCTTGACAAGTGACATGAAGCATTGATGATAGTTCCTGTATACTAAATTATTTTAATCACTCACGGGAGAAAGCAGGGTCTTGGTAATCTCTGAGTGGGTCACGACAAAGGCAATGAAAGAAACGTATTGTTACTTTCAAACTTGCAAACGTAAAGTGCTTATCTTATCTTAATCAAATCAAATTCTCTCTCGCGTCGTTGTCCTCTGTATCGAGACCAGAACTGATTACAGATTCCAAGCTGTAAGTATGTTTTAATTTTCTTTAGTATAAGTTGGAAGTCGCTCTACCGCATAACTTTTAGGTCTATAATCCGAACCAGTTTGTAATTGATGGCAAAATAGTGTTGATCCACACTGGTATTTTTAAAAAAACCCATAAAAGTTAATCCTTTAAAAGATCTTGTTTGAAACGAGAGAACTTCTTTTTTTTGGAAAACATAAAACTGCAATATATTAATGATGGACGCGATACACTTGAGATAGGAATGTCGTAAGATTAAACATGCAAAAAAGCCAAGTTGCTAGGGGGGCTACAAAAAGGACCAGTTCTCTGAGTCCTTTTATCAATATTAATAAGGTAAGCCTCTCAATGGAGGGATAAATCAAAGATCTTGAAAATTCTCCAATAGAACTTCTACATTAGGTGGCAAAATGAATCGATAAATAACAGGGTTTTTTGACAATTACGTTTGCACAGGTTGATGTTCGAGTTGAGCTTTCAGAGCACACACCACGAGTGCGTAGGAGTAGAGCTCCCATTTTGTCAATGATATACTAAATTTCCCCTAGAATCCATTCATAAATACAATTAAGTCTACTCAAATTGAACCACTGTGGATAGAGATTGAACGTGCATTGTTACGAGAATAAAATTTGAAGGATTGATTTTCAAGTTTGTCATTTGTTAAGAAAGTCCTTGGTGTCTTTATTGTAAGGTGGCAAGCTTGTGACAAACGTTTGAGAAATGTGAGTATTGGTTGACCCGGCGGGTTATCAGAATTTTTATTTATTTTAGGTACGATGAAAAGCGGTCAAGGTCTGGAATTTCAGGAATAAGATAATGGTACTAACTTGTATCGTCGAGTGTCATGGAGTACAGGCGTTGATTTACATGCAAATTTATATCCACAAGTTTCACCTTCTTTAAGTGAATGGTAATAGCCTGAATATTGCCATGGTCCATCGCATTCCTCTATCTAGTTGCTAAGATCCTTAAGACTGCTTTCATAGGACTACTTTGCAGCCTTGGATGACATGTTTTATGACGATCTCCTTCTATTACACACCTCAAAAAATCGCTTACATAGGACTAAACGGTAGACACCGCAAACATCATAAGCAGACTCAGACTGATAAATGTCAGCCTTACTCACAACAAGGACAATCCAACAGGCAATACAAATACAATCAGTGTCCTTGGGATGCCCTAAATGGTCGAGACTTCCCCTTGGGCGCCTTTATTGAACGTATTGAATGAGGTTAAAACTCCTACGAAAGTGAACAACAATTTAGGTTATGAAGTAAGCGCCGCTCTCACGTCATTAGGTCAAAACAAAATCATAAATTTTCATGCAGTAACACATCGCAACAAAATCGAGGAAAAAAACAACTCAGTCATATGTAATGACGCAATACATTTTTAAAAAAATAATAAAATAAAAAATATACATGAACTTTTTCTGAAAGTTTTTACCTAGTTGAAAAAACCCCGTCTACTTTGAAAAATTTCTACGCGTGAGAGATTCGCGTCATCGCTCATGGTACATGGAAACAAGAAAATCACCCCTCCCAAAAGCATTGAACCCAAGGACAATTTCTCCCCATAAAATTTGCTAATCGGCAGATGTACTTCCTTATCTTCGTATACCATTTATTTTAGATTAATATCAAAATAAGGGCATATTTTCCTTGGATTGTATGGGAGCTTGAAATGCGCGTGGCGAACGCCAAATGCTTAATTATGAGTAGCGGCGGAAAATGTAGCGGCTACCATGATTTCCTGCCTAGTGGAGATGACAGGCTTAAGAGATGACACCTATCTCTCCCTTGAAGGGAATCTATTGATATCTTAGAAGGTTCTTTGCATATTGCAAATACACTGCAAAGAATTCATATCATATTAAAAACAAAACTGTCATCTAGTGGCCTATTTCAGGCTTTTCTTTCTTTGCAATAAGTTTTCCTCTCGAGTTCCATTGGCATGTACCTTGCTATCTCAAAATTTGAACCAGTAAAACCTCCTGCAGAACATGAAATATTCTCGATGTTTCTGCCCCAAGTTAATGACAACGACAACAACCTACCTAGTTATTTGAAAGACGAATCTACGAATTCATTTTTACAGGATCATGTTTGCAAATCATTTTCTCATAGATAGTGAGAAAGTCAAGCTTACTTGTACCTTCGATTTAAATGTCTGGCTCACTCAATAAATTAAGAACTCTTGAAGCGTTCCTCTCAAAACGGAGCCGAACCAGTTCCATTGGATATAAATTTGAAACATTTAGCAGAAGTGAAAATATTATTACCCAAGAACTTGGGTAACAGTGTACTGTTATAGAATGCGACACGCATAGTAAAGTTGCTGTATGTAATCCAGGATGCTTATGTACATGAAACACACACAAACAGCGTTCACAGCGGGCAGCGTCACAGGATCTGATAGATATGGCATCGATGGAGCCTTAAATAAAACAAAAGGGGAAAAACCATCTGACAGATAGCAAACGAGAAGTCCATTTATTAGAGAGATGGATACCAAAGAGGAAGGAAGAATATTGATATTCAGATATAAGGATTTACAGCGTGAGCATGACGACGTCATCAATATTGAAGATGCACAGAGACGATGTAAAATAACGGAGCTGGCTTGTTCCGTCATGCGCTAGCCATGTACAGCAGATGCTGGGTGCCTGACCATGCGCAGGAAAAACCATTCATTTTTGTCATCTTTCAAAAATGACCGACTTTGCCGCTAGCCTGTTTCTCACTGGGAAGATCGAAGGAAAGAGCGATCGAAGGTGTCAAAGAACAACGTTTTTGCAGTGCATTGCAACGTTGGTTGGAATGGGACAGATCGAGCTTCTCAGACTGGCAAGGGATAGGAATGCCTGGCAGTTCATGGTCGCCAGAGTCAAAAGATATGGCACCTGAGGAGGAGAAGGATTAATATAAACTTAAGGAGGAGAAGGGCTAATATAAACTTAAGGAGGAGAAAGATTAATATAAACTTAAGAAGGGAGATGTAATGATGAATCATAGTGTTGAATAATAAATCATTGTTTGGTTTGTAAGTATACATCTCTCTTGTTATGCTGATAATGTACATCTTCATATCATCCATTTACTTGCCTATATATCTGATAAATGTTTTATAAATAAAAGTTTGAAATCTGATGTTTTACGGTTTGCCCCCTGCCTCCCTTATAAATCAGCCTAGATGTAAGTAAAGAGACGTTTAGCTCTATTGTGGGATGTTAAGTAGACACTGAATAGAACAGATTGTTTCAAAGGTAACTGAGCATGCGTGATTATTTAGCGGTTTTCAATCAGATGACTCCGATAACCCAGTTGTCGAGACATGGCTGACAGATAGGAAACAAATGGAGGGGTCATTGTCTGCAGTATTGGTAACAAAATTAGAATGGGATTATAGTATTGATATCGATCTGGGCAGTAGTATTTAACTTGAAGTTGATCTTGAAGTCAATGGTTTCAGTGTCGTCTTTGAATACTACACAGAACTAATCGATGCTACCACGATGCCCGACTTTATTGTGAAAGTTGGGAACTGCATCAATGCCCTATAAAAACTTGTTGCAAAACAGTGTTGTAAATGTGAAAAACATATGCCATGGTCAATTCCATAATTACATCAGCCCAGATTCCCCATGACCACCTCATATAAATGTAATGAATGAACAGAGGTAAGAAATTTCTTGACCATATTTTAAAAACTTTGAGTATTCCAACATAAGAATGGATATAGGCGTCTATTCTGTCACTGTTTCAAATCCAATTGGTGAAGTAAACTTCAGCTCTCTCGCATCTGTAAAAAGATGTGTTTAAACTTTCCGTTTTGTTGACAACGTCTTTTACCGATACTAATGCAATCGTGGCACATCATACCCAATAAGCATAATGTAGTAAATTAATAAAGGAAATTGATTTTGGTGTCAACATGCGTATGAATTACAACTCTCTTTTCTAACCAAGTTGTATCAAAACAGGAGTAATATCGATTCCTTGTCTATCACGTTACTTGCATTCAAGGGCTAATGCTCGTGTACTGCCAAATATGAGGCCTGCTAGTGCACTCGATTCGAATTGGTAAGGAGAAAGTGTACTTTTCCAGATAACCCCCACCACTATTGTTCAAAACTACACTAAAAAAAGAGTAACTCCACCACATTTTCCCACTCTAACCGTAACGCTAACCCTAACCCTATGGAAAAGGTGGGAAGATTCTGTCTCTGAATGAGGCGGTGGGAGTATCTGGAAAAGTGTCGGAGAAAGCTCCTTCATAAAGTCCATTAACCAAAACTCATTCAAACTATTGAGCTCAATGTTTCAGTGTGACTTACATGATCAATGGAAAGAATGCGAAAGTAATCAATCATATCTTTGTCAATCGATATCAATTTGTTAGCAAGAAAACATGAAATAATCAATGGAGATATTCAACGCAATCTTACTCTCCTTACAATTTCAATTCTTTTGAACAAATTCAAGGTGGTAAACCATACTCTTCATGGCACTTCAAAAACTGTTTCAAAACATACATGTTGTTCAACCACATTCTTGCTACACTGTTTCTATTTCCATAGCAAAACACAAACCCCAAACCACAATCCCTATAGCTTTAACTTATAACTTCTGCCTGCAAATGTCAGACTTTTGAGAAACTTTGATAAAATGAACACCATTCAGGTGATCATGGGGTGATAAAGACTCTCACGATTGGATTCAACCACTTTCTAATATATAATCGTCAGCACACATTAACCTGCACATGCCGAAGCTACCCCTTTCATTCGCCATGATACACAGAAGAGGTTTAGACATAAATTTCCCTACCATACAGAATTGAGAAATACAATTTCGACAGATTTCTATTTAATACTATATTTGATAGGATATTTTTCAGTTTAATTTATAGTATACCTCTAATCGACAACAGTTAGAAAAATTCAATTTAAAGCACTTTATGCTATTCCTGCCATCTTAAAATATGAGGTTTGTAAAGTGAGTGATAAAAGTGTAAAATGTAAACATTTATTTATTTTTTAAAAACTAGATTTTATAAACCTATTGAAGTATTTACCTAACTTAACTGTTTATTACTATTAATTATAGCTTCCTCGAGCTTGATTTTAATACTTTTCAGACATGTTTTAGCTATCAGGGCATCTTGCGAGTCTTTGCGTTTATATGCATTTTGTTGTTGTTGTGTAGTATGATGATAAAATGAATAGGCCTACTTAAAATAATGCATAAATACATAAGGGGGGGCGTCAGTGGAAGTTCTAACTTGTGAGTTGCTATAAGGATGGATAATAAGATTGTATTTTTGAAAAGGCAACTCATTGTTAACGGCTGAAAAGCTTTTTTCGATGACTCTCGTCAGAACCATAACGTCATTTCTTTAAGATGGTATTTCTTAAACAGAGGGGCTACGGGTGATATTTATTCGTAAAACCAACCTCGAAAGGGTACAGCCGTGTCCTGTAAGATGCAAATAATGTTCAGGATTGGATGTGTTTTTATATTTGATGCCCTCGAGGTCTCCAGTTTTTCACGAGAATGAGTAACGACTGCTTTGATTACAAACGCGTTTCTGTAACACTTCTATAAAATGGAAAATGCCTGAAATCATACTTTCGAGTTGACAACATGAACGATACCGCTTGGCGCTTTCCAGAGCAAGCAAATCCTCTCCGCTCTTTCTGGAAACTAGTAGTTTTATGCTTACGTGTTGATATTATTAGACTCTATAGACATTTAACTTTGTATCCTTAAACCTTTGGTTTTAACATAATGTGAATTAAACAAAGTATGGATGTAAGAACCACAAACTTGCAAAATTTTTGTCGTCTGCAGGCCTACTTTCTATCAGATAAAATTCTCAGCAAAGCAGATGGTTGGCTGAGATCGTACACTAGATAACTCATGATATTTCTAAATGAGACTAAACAGGAGCGCGTTCTATTAGCGGTGCACATAGCTGATTCTTAAAAAGAAATAAAACACTTCATCCCACCGAAATAGCTGATATAGTATATAAATTTGCTAAATGCGTACCAAATATTAACAATGACTGCAGCCGTGATTACTTATGACGTGCAAGGAATGATCAAGCAAAGATATTTGATCTACTCTGGAACACGTGTGATAAGAGAACTACATCAACATGGGACTCATCATGGGATTGGTATGGAATGAATGCCAAATCAGTACGTGTAATACTACGATATCACTTGAGCAAGAATAGTTAAGAACCAGAAATATTGCACAATAGCCGAGTAATGTTGTTTACATTTGTACTAGTAATCTAAACGAGAATTCGCGGACCTATCTTTTTGCGGATGAAATCAAATGATTTGCCGAACATGTTAAAGGGGATAAACAAAAGTCAGAGCAATGAATCGGTTGAATTAACAATATCGGAGAGAAAGCATTGCTATCATGAGTAAGTCGTTCGATTCTTTAAATCAAATGCACTCTAGAACATCCCCGCCCCCCGCTGCTAAAGCAAGACTAGTTTACAAGAGCACCAAACAGCGATGACTATTCTGTAAAAACAATTCCTTGCTCTGTGACACAATCTATAGGAAAATCGAACAAACAACATGCGATATGTAAGATATTTACGCAAGAAAAGAACTCAAGTAGTCTTTTCCAGACTGGTAAAAATAACATTATTCCTTACCTGAAGGCATAAGTCGCTTGCTTATTTGTGCCTTATCTATAAACACGATGTCTTCATCTTGCACTACAAGGAAAGATGCACACGTTGGCCCTCCTAATGGTCTCTCGGTATGCTCATCTACGTCCTGTTCAATTATGGAAGTAAGTTAAATCACTATTCACCTATCACCGTCTTTTCTCAATAGTTCGGTATCAACAGAACCTGGTTGCCTTACTTGGCTTTCCAAATCGCTCTCAATTTCTTTGCTTGATTAACTCATCTTCTTACTTCAATAATTCAGTAGTGGATGCTTCAGACCATGACAAGTTCGCTTATTGTCAGCTTCAAACAATCGTTCGCCTGGTTGTTGCTGCCTCATATGTTATTGGTTCATGCAGACAGCAGTTGGCTCTTGTTAACTTGTCACTATCCAGCTAAGCTGCTGAGATCAAGCTGCCCAACTCGAGCACCTGTCTATTGTCGATGAATATAACAATCTAATTGTAAGTAAAGTTTTGAAAGGTGTTGTGTGCGGCGCTAATAACAATCGTTGTTATCTATAATTTAATTTGTTTCTTGCTCTTTGCGCAATTTCTTTCTCTTGAGACAATACAAGACTTTGTTGCTGATAGCTTTTTTTCAGCAAAGGAACAACCTCATTATTCTTGTATGTTCTAACGGTCATTGTGCAGTGCTAAGCTATTTTCTCTCGGTAATTTATCTGTACTTTAGCTGAGCTTACTTGTATTTATTTTACGGCAGCTGTAGATAGTTGTTACTAGTACAGGAATTGTCTTCGAGAATTTGGTACCACGCTTGAAAGAATGCCTCTTAATCGGCAAGTCTGTTATGTAGAATCTGCGTTCAGACAACTAAATCTAGATATAGCTAGAGGTTAAATAATTTCGACAACGATAACAAAACACAAATGCCGTGAACAACAAGAAAAAATATCTGTGAATGCAATGTGCTAATGAATTTACAGACTTGCCCTATCGTTGTTATATTCATCAGAAATTCATATCTAAAGTAAAGTTAAGCACTATTTTCATAAAAATTAATAGTTTATAATTATAAATATAGATCATAATTTGCTGACTTCCATGAATATGAGATCCAGATATTTAGTGTTGACATAAATATTTACGTGTCTTTGTTTTAGAGAGTCTTCGTCAATAAAATTGTAATACACGATTAGCAACAGAGAAACATTGTGCATTTATGTCCCTCCTTTGCACTCAAAACATCTTGTAGGGCACTTTCATACTTCAATATTGGATCCCTATTTAGGTCAAAATTCTAAGAGTATGGTATGAATACTTGTTATGTTTTGATGATAGCATAACTTTTACTTTGGTGTACCATCGCTCAGTCTGGCTAAGGTCATAAACTGACTCTTGCGCACTTAGCGTTAAAGAAAGACAGCCTCGTCTCATAATCAAAAAATTTTACGCTCCCTAATGGTGACTATGACCCACAATATTCTTGGCCTACCTCGATAGGTTTGGCACCATCAGTTGAGTTGCATAGAATAAGACGGGTCTTACACCAACTGTGGACTGACTTTGACTTCAAAAGATTTGGAAAACAGTGTCAATGTCAATTTAGACTCGTTGGTCAATAATAGAAGAAAAACTCGTACTTATGATTTATTTCTTGTCTGTTAAATTTGGAAATTTGGAACACAAATTGTCACAAAATTTCTTGAGGCAATAATTTAGCTGCTATGGATCATTGTTCATATATTCGATACGTCTAACAATTTCCAAGTTTTGACCTCTACAACCATTTTCGTGAAGCATGAAAATTATGAATTACTGGGAAAGAAAAAGGAGGAATGTGACAGCTCAGAAAAACACCAGAAGAAGTATCACTGCTTCACTTGAGTAAATCTTAACAGTTTCTTTAAACAGGGAACTGTGTAAATTTTTCTAAACAATTCTATATTTAATACAGCATGAGATGGTTTCTGTTGATTCAACACTTTAGTCTCAAACATTTAAAACTTTACTCGATGCTGCTCCAAATTTCTTGCAAATCTCTCTCCATCGCCGGCCCGCCATCTTCCCACGTGAACGACTTTCATCGATTTATTTCACTTATACATACCTTGATATGAATTTACTTATATATTCCACTCTGGTTGATTTTCAAGAAAATTGTTTGTTTTCTATTAAATTTCAGCATCAAAGCTGGGAATAATCATCATTCATATAAAATGCGCAATTCTTCAAGTGGTGCTTCTCTATTTTTAATGGGGAATACAGAGGCTTTTTCTCCAACTGTGCTAGACGTGCGCCACACGCTCATAAATACAGAACCAAAAGTATTTGTACGCTGTTTAATTATTTGCTAGTCTCTTCATTACATTAAATCTAAGTGTAGTAATGTATGAATCAAGTTGCTTTTCTCCTCATTTGGTAAATTCTTTGCAAACCCAAAAGCTACTCAATATCCCCATATCACTGTTCTGTCACAAGTCTATATAGAATAACACGCTAAGTTGCTCTTCTATTCTGAAGTCTCTGTACAGTTTCTGTTGAGGCAAGGCATGCTACGACGCTCAACGTCTTTGAAAACAATAGAATAATAGGGGGCAGTACGACTTAGGTACAAATATCTGCAGTAAAAAAAGGTCCCAAAGCGTGCTGTCGAAAGAGAGCACGCATTGGCTGAAAACAGAAATCGAATGACTCGACCCAGAGGGGAGGGGGTGTCCCTTCGCTTAAGGATGGAGAATCTTTTTATGATGATGTTATTTCTACGTTTATTGAGAAAGGCTCGTTTTGCAGTAAAGATAGCCTTTCAAAGAGAAAATAGTACTACTCTAGATGTCCCTGGCATCATAAGGCAATTGTGGCAAAACTATTTTTGTAGCACGCCTGGTCCAAAGTTACACCCTATGCCACTGGGAAAATATACTCCCAGTAAAGCACAACGATATATCATCTTGGAAAACTCATTTTCCTGCAAATGTAAATCTTGGGCAAAGTAGCTTGTCTACAACGATTACTGGTTGGAGAGACCATTGAGCATTGGTGCGAAAGTCTGAGTACTAACAGAGTACTCAGATGGAAGTAGCTCATCAACAAGCGCACATTTTTGTAATCATGGTACTTCTATGTGTGGCGTTATCGAAAAATAGGCCGATATATTCTCGTCTTTTACTGTTATGTATGTGATTTCTAATATTGCAAATAATTAATCTTCCAGCAAATCCTCCTTGATCTGTCTTATTAGACGCCATATGCCACAAATATGTGTGCTTCAGCTTTTAATCGTTTCTAATGTTCCCTTTTTCGTCAACGATGTAAGTGAAATCACTTCAAAAATATAATGAAACAATTCAGGACGTTAATAATCTGAGGTATGGTTTGATGAAGATCTAAGTTCAATCTCCAAGATGCGAATCAACAGATTAATCAAGAGTGAAGTAACTAATGATGCACATGCGCACTGATAGTTCTCTCTTGAAACGGTTCCATCTAATTTTGGGTCTCTTTTCATTTGTTGTCAGAAGGAATGTTCCTTTACACATGACATTGCACAATTTAGTAAAAACCCCTAACGAATAATAGCACTGGAAGACTACGCACTGGGAAACCTATGGAGATTTATTTTTTACCAAAGGTCATCGTTTTCACATTAAAAATCATTTTAATTTGATGCATCCTAACCCGATATCAACAACCGATGACTTCTCTACTATAGTATTCTGAACTAGAGTCGAAGGTCGAGGGTGCTCTTTCCTTTCACCATGTCATTTACACTCCTTGTCAAATTCATCAGATCAAGAAATTTATCAGCTGCACATTAAAATTTCGATTGAAACCATCAGTCATATCATGATCAAAATCCACCAATAAGGAAAGAAAACAAATTTATTCCACATCAGTAATTAGAAGTGGCCAAATATGATTTATAAACCTATGTGCGGTTGCAAATAATGCAACATTTTTTAACTGAACAAAGAACAAAGAAGATTTTCCTGACTGTTTGTAGTGCATGTGTCTTACATTTATTTGACGGAGTCAGCTTTTCCTGACATTCAAAGCTATTTTTACATTCCTCGTGTGAAAAAACTCGTAAAGCAAGAACGTTTGAAACGATAGTTTTAGATGTTTATGTTTTGACATATATCAGTCGATTATCATTGATATATCCTTATTCCTTAGCCGCTCTAATTAGTAACGCTATAAAATCTTATCGCTATGAGGCATAGAGAGTGAGTTACAAACAAATTGGTATCACTACTACCTACGTAATCCAATATATTCTTCGAATTGATTCACTTGAGGTCACGGCAACTTCAAAGTTAGGTTCTCTTCCAATGCAATTTATTGTGTCGTAAGAATAGGCCCTGAGCATAGTAATCACGTTTGACAACCCATCAATAACCACTTACATTATTTTCATTGACCTTATCCCCTTGCGTTGATGTGCCTAGGAACAAAATGAGTTCGTCAGTGGAACGGGGAAATTCGTTTTATATTTCAGCCTGATACAGTCGAACCGGTCTATAGCCGACACCTGCGGTTCCTGGAAAAAGTGTCCGCTATTACCAGGTGTCCGCTATGTATATATATATATATATATATATATATATATATGTATATATATATATATAGTCTTCAACTATATCCGCTTTAATTCATTAATCTTAATTAATTAATCCTAATTCATTAATCTGCCTAGTTTCGCCAAGAAGAACAAAAAGATACATTGATTCATAACAAAGTTTTAAATTTCATATATAAACCTCAATAATAAAGCTGTAACAAGTTTAGGAGGATTTGAAAAAGTCACTTGTTCAAAAAATACTTACTGTTTAATGAACTTTATCGGTTTATATTCTTCTGACAACTCAGGGACCACGAAGCCATAGGGCCAGGGGTGCTAAAATAGGAGTAAAATACGAATGTCCTCTATACACAGGTTAATTTTAAGTCAAATGTTCACGCGGTTCCGAGAAAATGTGCCCTCTATAACAAGTGTCCGCTGTAAAACTGTCCTCTATATAGAGGCATTTCAATGACAGTTTGACCATGATTCGGCCCGTTCCTAGAAAAAGTGTCCGCTATTACCAGGTGTCCGATATATAGCATGTCCGCTAAAGACAGGTTCGACTGTAATTGTAAATTGCTCACCAGTTCACAATGCATTCTATCGTATGTACATCTTATCACTCAGTCTGTATCATATGACTGACGCAATGGAAGTAAAAAGGGAAGAGAACGACAGGGATAAAGTAAATGCTAGGGTTGTAAGAGGAACAAGGGGAAGAACAAGAGCCGACACAAATTCTGCAGAAGACAGAGGGAAAGAGATACTTGCTGCAAACGACATAACAGATGTGACACACGTGTATATGTATAGGTCTCCTGTTCCTATTAAGAACTTCTCACTCGAAAAATGGTGTGATTCTTGCTTTGACGGCCATTGTTGCCGAATGAGCGTCTTCGTGTTTCCTCTAGTTAGCACGCGCCGTGAAATAAATCAGCAGCCAATGATCTGCTATTAATGGGTATGTAAAACCTTGTACGAAGGAAAACAACGAAATTAGATTTCCTGCATACCTGTAGTGAGAAGATTATTCAAGTTTCCCTCTACTCTGGGGCCATTAATTGGCCCTCTTGAAGTCTCAGGCCCTCTGCACCTCATCCATCACAAGGCAGTCTCACATTGTCTCAAATTAAAAGTACAAGGTCCATCCTATAGCTTAGGCATCGCCGCAAAATATCCAGTTGATGACACTAACCTTGGTCTTGATTATTTAACATTTATTGGTGTCCATATCTGGTCTTTCAAAGCTACAAGTCATGGAAACACTCATTTATAATGTTGATATGATATCAAGAAAATTTTATCCATTGACTTGCATCGTATATAGGAACACATCAAAACAATGGAGACGTATGAACTTGGAAGGCAATTGTATTCTTTGACAGTATCACTAAATATTAAGAAAACATTACAAACGACTGCACTGATTTACTTCCGACCTTAACTTCAAACACGAAGTTTCAAACTGAACACAATCAATGAATGGCAACGGAGTAAGAGCTTTGAATAACGCATCTAATGCTTTTTGGGAGCTAAATCATTCCCTCTATCAAAACACTAGACCAAAAGAAAAGAAGACGAATTATCGATATCGACCAATGGCGACGCCAGGTTTGAATAAGTGGTCAGGCTCGAACTGAAGACAACCTTTGTTTAACTGAGTGCTATTTAAGGACAAAGGGGCCATACGTTGATGATGTCGATACAAAAACGAAGGGGCGCTTATATTATTGTTCTCTAGCACTAGAATTTATATTAATTCTTGAACAAGGAATCAAGAGTCTGAAGTTAGTCATTTTGAGGCCATCATAGACGTATCGTCCAATATACAGAATTTTATTGAAAAATTATTCGCCCTAATACGCATTGTCGATAATCTTTTACAGTACTTCAGGTTGTAACACACCTTACTTCAACTTTATGAGTGATGCCATCAACATCAGATGTTTACTAGGTTCATGCCCCACATCTGGCCTACCCTTCACATTACCAAATTTGTTAATAAGTTGCATAAAGTTATAGTGAGATAGAAATGTTCTTTTCAAATAGTTTGGGTAACAAACATGTCAACAATGTCAAATGAGTTGTTTGTGGGCACTTTGTATCAAGGCTGACGCATTTTCAGGTACCAAACACAACCGACCGCTCTAAAGCTCTCACCTAACCGTATGGCTTGACCATAGATTATGAAACCCATAATGTCATAATGTCATAGTATCATAATCTCTGGCTAGACTTGGCCAAACCTATGAAATTGATCAGGCTGGTATGCAAGAGAATGATTAGCTCTTGAACACAGGTAACACAATGGAGAATAAAAGCGGCCAGTAGACCCAAGGTAACAAAGTTAGATGTAGAAATGTATGCATGTGTTGGCAATGGTGTCTGCTCATAAAGAGGTCACCATGCTTAACACCATAATTTACAATAACGGCACGTTTTCACAAGCCATTTGGGAATTACACTCTTCTTTTTATAAGAACCAGTAAAATTCAACTGAGGCTGGCCGTTCTTAAATGTTTTGCAATTTTCAGGCTGAATTGTTTTTAATGCGTTCTTAATACATGTTACTTTTGTCCGCGGTCGTGACTAGTACAACTAAGAAATCCTACTTCGAAGTAGTTATTTAGCGAAAGGGTGAGTTCTGTCAGCTGCACAGTGACATGTAAACTTAAAAACTGCTTACATATGTTCTTAACATCTTGGGAGAGACCTGCCGCAGTTTGTTCTAAGATTGTTCTTATATTATAGGGCAGATTTCTGCCTCGTGTTTTTATAAAGTTGTTCTTATATAAAAAAGATTGTACATTTGAAAAGAAGTCAGATATTAATTTGCAGCCAGTGGCATGAGTGATTCAAACAGTACGTTCTCCCACGTTGTACCTGAGGCCTTTACTGAGAGAATTGCTAAACCAATAATAACACGTTATTAGAAAGCAACCATTCCTATTTCATGCTTCGTTCCACTCGCTCAGGGCGACTAGGAAAAACATTTTCTCAAACTTGAGTATGTCATATGTTTATCAGGGGAATAAGAGGGAATAAGAGACCCTCTGGTTGAAATTTTATAAGAAAAATGATGGCGCTGAAAGGAAGTATCTAGCGAAACAAAGCAACAGGGGAAAGTTATGTTTACAAAACAATTTCTTTCCCGGCATGATATACAGCACGTCGGGTGTCACTGTCGGTCGTACTGAGTTTCTCCATGATTAGCCAATATCTACGATTGTTAGTTCTAGTTAACAAGACTTGACATCTTGATTGGATTAAACTCAAGTAATACATTTTGTGCACAAGATATAAGAGATCAAGACGCTGGAGATACTACGGGGGTTCTAGATACTCGGCATCTTTTAATTTCCGTGTCAATACTTAAAAAACATATTTATTACTGCATTTTCAACAAAACATGCACAGAACAGCCGAGGGCAGAACATCAAAAGTAAAAGAACAACCTTCTAATATTTTTTAGCACATTCAACATGGATTGTGGCTATAGTCGAGTGTTAAGTTGGCTCCTATTTTCATTTTGGCAGGGAAAGCTTTCACAAAGGCTAAAATTCAGTCATGTTCGAACCAAAACCATGTTGCCTTGAGAAAAATCTCCAATACTTCTTTCTGTAGCACTCTGTTCGGCATGGTAACTTTTATACGTGTTTCAGAGAAAGAATGAGAATCGTTGATTACAGCCTCTTAATAAGCTGTGGAACCTCCTGTACAACACTTTTATGACTTTAATCAAAGCCTCATCATTGCAAATAATAATAATAATAATTCTTAAAACACTAGCTATTTATTTCGTATGTATGAGAATACATATGCTATTTCCTTTTTTCGCTACGTACAATTCCCACTGTTTCACTAGCTGCATCACTTTGAACGGGACAGTGGGATTAGTGGAAGGATACAATGAAAAGAGTTATTGAAAGAAAAAACCCCGAAACTTACAACTTACAACGTTGAGGTTAACAAATAAAAATTAAAAAGGTAAAGGCTTACATAAAATAGCATTAGTAAGACAACAGACTCTCAGAGATGGACCATTCTTTGTTGTGGCGGTTCAAAATGTGGTACGATGACCCTATAGCTGCTTCCGAGAATTTCTCCAGAATACGGCCAGCATTTAAGTTCTATCTTACCAGGATTTTTTTCATCCTGGAAACTTTTTGAGACACGGCCAAGGGTGGAAACTTCTAACAAGATTAGATTGAAGTCGGTGTTTGCGTTCACTAGGTCATTCTGTAGTGAACACTATTTTCGTCCTACTTTATTGTCTCGCGACTTCTCCAAGCTCGTTTCGAAACACACAGTCAACTCTATAACGTTCGTAGAGGGTCTGTCACTCGATTCATCTAAGAAAACTCAGTCCGGACGAAGAGAGTTGAAAAATTCGCAAGGGTTAGGATATCCAGGATTCCAGGGATGTCGACGTAGAGTTTTAGAGAGTCATATATTAGTGTAACGACATGGTATGCGAGAGTGTGTAGAACATTATTGTGGAGCCACGTGTAGGCCTACCTGCCTTCTTGCAATGATGTTCGACAGTTCGCTAGAACGTCATGTTGCGTTGAGGAGATGATTTACAGAATTAGGACGTATTATCAGTTATGGTGTTCCAAGTTTTTAAATTGGCGTTAGTTGTAAGAGCGAGGATTATTCCACGTCGACAGAAGGAGAAAAATATTTGTTGGGAGTTTACTGCATATTTTTTGCCATGCTTGGATGAAGTTTAAGGGGCATTTATCGGTGAGGTATTTAACAAGAATACTTTGCTTGTTTAGCTTGGGATATTCTGACCAAATCCGAGTTTCTTTCTCTCGATTAATTAAATCTTGACATATCTTGGTCTTTTTGACAAAATTTGTTGGTCTTTGTGGGCTGAGATGGTGTTTGCAAATATCAATCTTGAGCATGAATCTTTTGAGCACCGTAGGACCATCCTGGTGGTTGTTTGGCAAACTTTAAAGATATCGCCGACGAGATTTAGTTTCAAACCAAATCTCTTACTGGGCAGCTGGAGATGAGTAATATTGCTTTCCGGGTGGAAGTTTAGCCATCTTCGAAAATAATAGGTGTCGCGTGAGGATTTTATCCATGTGGAGTCAAATTCGTAAATTGTCAATGACCATTTTAATTTCAAGTAGACATTTTTGGTTACACATTCAATTTTATGTTGAGGGTGGATGGGAACTTCGTGTATCTTTGGCAAGTAATAATCGAGTTGATGAATTAAATCGGCCTTTGGTTTGGAATTTTCATTTTGAAACTAAACATTTTCGCCTGATACTTGAATGTATCTTTGGTGTTTACTGGCGGTATCAGCTGATTACTCAGTAGAACATAAGGTTGGAATAGTTTTTATGGCTGTATTTCGCTTTCATAAGGCAAAGGCTTGGCATTTCTCAATACGAATCTTGAAGTCCGCCCATGAGGACCATTTGAAGTAGAGATTTAACAGAAGTTGATCATCAGAAGGTATTGACGTGATTATAGTGGTATCGTCAGCAAACTGGAGCCAATTTAATGGATCAATGGATGATAATAATTTTTTAAACTTCTATGCCACTTATTTGTTTATTCTCATTTAACATTCTTACTGTTGTCGCCCAGCAAGTTCATTGGAAACAGCGAGATTTCTGGGTGAATTTACAATGAAATAGCAACTTCCACAACAGAAAAAAAATTAAGAACATAAAGAAAGAACGCCTATATTTTTAAAATAGTCCAAAATCACAGGGTCAGTCCAATGCTTATTTCTTCTACAAAATAGTTAATACGATGAGCGTAAGGCCACTTCAGTTAATTTTCTTAATATACGGTCGCTGTTCAGTTCGTATTTCTTCAATAATGTTTCAAATCTTACTATATCGGCTTAGTAAAACCCAATGGTTGAAATTTCTACGGTAAGTAGATCTATGTTCTTATTAGAATCAATCAAATCATGTCAGAGATCCTTGTACTTCTTAATTTTGTAATCTCGCGAATTTTCTAGGTTAGTTTCAAAGCAGACGGTTAACTCTATCACAGTTGTAGTATTGTCTCGAAGCAAGGCGATATCTGGCCTCAGGGATGTAAATAGTTCTCTGGATTTTTGAAGCCAGTAAGGTCAACAAATAATTGAAGGCTCCCCTTGACTATAGAAGTGAGGTGATCAGCTATGGTTTTCAAGACGTTGTTGTGTCTCCATAGATATCGCCCATCTGTTGCAGCGGAGGAACAATTGCTGAGAACGTGATGTTGAGTTCCAGGGGAGAGAGAACAAAGAGAACAGATATTTGATGTTATCAC
>JAAAKL020000130.1:0-59170 GCA_010016065.2 Carybdea cf. marsupialis auct. non (Linnaeus, 1758)
GTAAAGTCGACAATCCGGGTAGTCGATCCCGAATTCTCACCACCATCAGCAACCTTTTCTTTGTTTCGCTGTTAGCTTCATCAGTGCCATTTCATATATATATATATAAGTACTCAGGCATTTATATAAGTATATATATATATATATATATATATTGACGATTTACAGATTGCCATTTACTTACCACTCATATTTGTAGCCTAACTAAGTACAGGATTTAAGGACAAATTGATTTACATGTCGTCGAGGTAAACAAGTGTCTATAGTAAAATTGCTTCACTTTTCTTCAAAAACCTATATTTGGATTTTCTATTTCTTTGTAGTGGTCTCCTTTATTCTGTCCCTGTTCGCATCACTTCTTTCAAAAATGACGTCAAAAATTTAACCCCGCTTTCAACGTTATACAAGACTATTTTCGTGGTTTCAGTCATCTTGACAGGTCTTGATATCGTACTATTTCTCTAATTCATTCACAGCTGATGCTTTCCAATTTTACTTTCCAATTTTCATTTCACATTTCAACGCAGTTTTAAGGTGCACAAGTGAAATAGTTATTTTACTCACAGGACAAGATTTTCAAAGTACGCAAAATTAAGAGCGGATTTTAAGAAAGGAGAGTTAAATTGCCTTCCCACTTTAGGAGACAGTGGCTTTTCAAGCTATGTTCGATAATGTGCATGGGAAGACTTGGATTTGGTATGATCTCTCTCTTTGAAGGTTCTATCTTCGAATTATTGCTTTAATAAGCATGTATTGAAGAGTTCCATACTTTTTTGAATTAATCAAAATATATTTCATTCAAACTTCCGATAAACGATGTCCTCAATATTTTGATTTTTTTTTGTTGTCATCGTCTCTTATGTGTTAAATTTTGTTGCTTTAATAAGTGCCTGATACAATATCAAATTTTAACACAATTTTTTAAAACTGTTTGGCAGTGTGAAGTAGAAAGTGTATGGACTTGCCTTCAGCTCCTCCACATCAAAAATTATATAAACATACCAGTAAACAGTGACAAAAAGGACACGTGACAAAAAAGACACATGACAAAAAGTACAAAGTGATAAAAAGGACAATTGACATAAAGGATAAGTGACATAAAGGACAAAGTGACATAAAGGACATGTGACAAAATGGACAAAGTGACAAAAAGGACAAGTGACAAAAAGGACAAAGTGACAAAAAGTACAAAGTGATAAAAAGGACAAGTGACATAAAGGATAAGTGACATAAAGGACAAAGTGACAAAAAAGACATGTGACAAAAAGGACAAAGTGACAAAAAAGACAAGTGACATGAAGGACAAAGTGACATAAAGGACAAAGTGACATAAAGGACAAAATGACATAAAGGACAAGTGACAAAAGAATAAAGTGACATAGAGCACAAGTGACAAAAAGGACAAGAGACATAAAGGACAAGTGAATATTTCATATTTTATATTCATATATTTCACTTTCCTTTTTACTACTGTTTAGCAGTGCCTTAACAATGTAAAGTACAGCCTTGAGACTGAGCTACCAAATCATGTATGGAATTCAAAAAGAGCGTAACATTAAGCACAGTATAAAGTGGACTCATCGTTAAACTCGCGAAACGCAGAGAGGAGGTTGCTGTAAATGTAATTAATGCATTACCGAGAAAGAAAACTGCTGTATAACGCAAGACAAGGTTATGAGCAATGTCCTACTCTAAAACTCTAAATACTACAAGCTCAGAACCTCCGTTAGACAACTTTTGCGAAGATTGAAATTTTACACTGGATGATCTCCTTGTGGCCATGAGAGATAGAGATGGTTGCGGAGCAGTGGTCAATGCAACTCGTGTAATAAGCATGTCCAAGTAAGGTGGGATGGTCTGGAAGGTAATTTCTTGCTTAGACTGAGATCGTATGGTTTTTTTATAACACATCAGGTAGGAAGTATTCACAAATTTGCTCGGTTAGCTGCTGTGGCAAAGAAATTGTTGAAATTTGATTCTCTTGCTGACATATTTCTAGGCTCTAGTTTTGAAAAGATGTGAGAGACATACAATATTATGTAAATAACGTGTTTCGAACCGGTAATCTTAGCGTTCGGTGTATGTGCTCTACTAACTGAGCAAGATGATGTCTTTACATGTGATGTATTTGATGTCTATTTGATGTCTATTGAGCCACTACCAATATCTTTACAGGTGACAATTAATCATAGTGCACGTATGAAATAAAGAAAGTTAAAGGTAGGCAAAAAGCTATTGAAGCTTCCATGTTGGTATTATGTAGGCTATTGTAAGGATGCAGCCTGGTAACTAGTTATAATAAAGTGTGTCTTCCGGCTGTATATACATCTCTGTACTCCTTTTACTTAATCAGAATTCCTATGCTGTTAGATTCTCATGATTGACTAATAGATTATAAACAGTACTTTCTGACTATTTCTGCGTTACAACGCGGTACACTACAGATTGGCGACAAGAATGGCGACTTCTGGATCCTCTTCATCCATTACAACCGGACACAAGCCTGTACCATTCGATGGTTTTGTCGATGTTTCAGTTTGGCTAAAGCATTTTTCAATATTTCTTCGTTTATATAATTGTGCTGACTAAATGATAACAAATATTTTGTTTTCATTCTTTTCCATGGATATTAAAGCTATCAATATCAGACAAAGTCGTAAATCACTTCAGGTGAAGTAATATAGCTGGCTATAATCATGTATAACTTTACATATGATGGTAGTAGAACCCACATTCACAATTAAACTTTCGTTAATGACTAGTAAGTGACACTTGTGAACCGCTCCATATATCATTTCATCGTTCATGTTATTTCATGTGTGTATGTGTACTTTGAAGTAGTCTTCCCTTTCTCTTGTGGCTTATTCACCTCATTCTAAAGTATATTTGAAAGAGTGTTGCCTGCTGTATCTGTGGCAAACAATAGGATTATTTTCCAAAGTGCCTTTAAAACAGGTTTTATGACGTTCAGATCTGTTCTAGCTTAATGAATTTGCATAATACATTGTACACTGCCACTCTTCTCCCTGAATTACTTCATATGCTGTATATCTACAAGGCTACGAGAGGTTTTGTAATATAGAATACAAACTTTTCAGCTATCATTTAGAAAATTTGATGTTAGTTCTCTTCTTGATTATGCATAATTGAAAACATGTTGCCTACGCACTCACGGAGTGTGCTTGATCACCTGAGGTATGTTAACCCACATGACGTACTCTATTTTTCAAGCTACGTTAATTCTAGATGATTCAACGTTAGACACTGACAGGAAAGTCTAGAAAATTTAGAAACCAGTGCCTCAACGCCATGTGACGTGACCATAGTAGGACAGCCATCCGAACGGTCAATTTATCAACAGACCCCCTTAAAGTTGTCAATTATTGCTTGGAATAGAGAAATTGAAGTGTTCAGTTTTGAAAAGAAACTTAAAAAACTGAAGATATGAGATTTAAAAACATGTTAGTAACTCATGTGAAACATCGTAGGAAAGGGACCCGAAAGCAATATGCAATTCTACCAGTCCTCTGCAAACAAACAACCCCAGTAAGAAGTCATTTCTTAACAATTATTAAAGATACGCCATCAGGGGCGTGGCCGCCCATTTTAAACTGGGGGTCTCTTATCGGAAAATCGAATTTGACGGTGACTAGAACAATATACTCTGTTTTAAAAGGACTTTATTTCGACAACGAGGCAAAATTCATTTAGTTCAGACCCATGAAAAGTTTGACGCATTGATCAGGTCTATGAGGGATTTACTCGAAAATAGAGCAAGCTAGACAGTTCACCTTCAAACTACATCACAGTGACAAGATTCATGATGTCAAACCACCTAAAACGTATCCTCAGTACTGACGTCAATTTTAAAGTCGGATTTGGACGAATTACGAGATCGACTCTCCGGAGAAGTGGGGGACATGTTCCCTTAGTCCTCCCGTTACCACACCACTGTAAGCCATCTCATTAAATGTAAGAAAAAAGCAGGGATTGAGTATTTAATCGGCATGAAAAGTTGTTTGGCAGTGTAGCTTGAAGCTTTAAAAGTACAACAAGTAGCATGCAGCTGCTGTTGTCTGTGTACTAGTGAAACCAGATATCTTTTATTTACTTTGAGGTTGTCTGTTTGCTCTCTCAAATAGATTTCAACAGGAAAAAATTAGCAAAAGTAATCAATTCATTAAGTTTTCCTTTTTTATTTGCGATGTCAGAGTTTCTTGATGTCAAACAAAATAATGAAATTAAAACAGTCCATAGCCCACGAAGGTTTTGATTGCAGTTTCTTCCGTCGCCTTATCATTTATGGTAACAGCACTGACTACGTCTCCTTTCATAACTGGGCAATCGAAGACGGACGCCTTTTGGCAGCTGTCTGTAACATATCATGACAGCAAAGTTGTAAGTTGAAATTAGCAGTGGGATTTTATGCGTTTGGTGAGCACAAGGTTTGTTGTTGTATTGCTTTGGGTAAGATATAACAATGAAGAAGTCAGCCTAAAGAAATCTATCGCCCTTAGTGTAGTTTGCTGCTTTTTAAGTCTTTCTGTACTAATACAGAAGACTTGTTTAATGGCTGTCGCATCAAATTCATATTCTGTGCTATATGTACTACACATCTTAATCTTGCACTTTGACCATACTACCAGTATCGTGTAGATGGAAATAGAATCTTTGAAATAGAAATGCGGGCAGGCGTAGGAGTGGAGTCAAAGTTAAAGGAAGGCATTGAAATTTTCATCCCTTACAGAATGAGTTTTGATAACGTTTTACAATATTATTTATCATTACCTACTTTTATAAATGTAAACTATAGCACTTTTGCTCTTTATTGGTTACGAATCCCTGGTATTTTTTCAGAGCATGGGAATTTCTTGCCATGCCGCAACTTACCACAGAAAAACTCCGAAAAGATGAAAGAAGTAAATATATCTAGCCGATCTGAACATTAACCAGGCACCACCCCTCCCTGAATGAACTACAAATTGACACGGCATTCACTGTAGGAATAAGATCTTGGTTTTAATGTAGATAGGAACGAGCCTGAGTATGTTTCTAAAAGTGATATAGTTTGAACTGGCTGCACGAACGACGCATTATATAAGTAGAAATTTAATTACTGCATTTAGCAACAAGAGTATCTAAAAAAATAAAATAATGATATTTGTTTCCGAATTTACCTCATCGAACATAGATGTGATATGCTCCATCAGTTTGATATGTAGTTGTAAATAGTTTGCTTTGTTGAAAGTATATAGTTTTGTTGCTACAAAGTCTTATTGGAAAACCTATTGTATCGCATGTTGTTTGAGAGGATCTCTTCCCTGTGTGCAGACATGGAAGGTTTGTCAAAAAATATGTTGGATGAAATGCACCCTTGATGGAAAACGTTAGGTTAGGTTACTAGCGACTCCTGTCAAGGAGAAACATGACCCGGAGACTTAATATCAATATCAATGACGTTGCTTTTATACAAGAAGTCGATCACGATGGCAATAGGAAGTAAACCATAACATTTATATCTTTGGTCCCAAAAGTCCCAGGATCTGAAAGATAAGAATCGTAAGAGAAATAATGGAAGAAAAATTAACTAGTAGAGTATTTAGAAATTGACTACATTTTTTACAGTATGCAATTTTTAATTTTTTGGTCAATGAAAATAATACCGAAGCAAAATCATCAACTTAATACTTGATACAAACCCGAATGTGAAATATTTTGGGCATCACTTGGCAGTAGGGTAACTTATCCACAAGTAGAATGGCCACAAATTCCTAGTTTCGAAAACATTTTTTATACGATTGCATAAAGCCTAAAGTATAGGATCTCCTGTAACTCATCAAATTAAAGGAGTTGACCACATGTAGATTGTTTTAAGGTTCTCAGTCAGACTTGTGGAAGTCGGGTTAACTAGTAGGCCCGTCACTATATCAATACTAACAGCCTTGTGTTCATCGATTAGCTATTGACAAAAGTTTAACTTCAGAATTGAAAGAGGTGACGTCACAGCACAGCCGAAAGTTGACTAGTGCCTAATCGCCGCTCAAGAATCGATTACTGGATTACTGTTGATTATAAAAACATTAAACACGTTGTTTTTTTTACCTTTAATCAAGTTGTTTTATGCGATTGTAAACATAAAACTGAGTGCAATGAGCTATTTAAAATGCCATTTGTTTGATTTATACAAAAAAATTACCAGGTTTATCCTACAGGTTTCTGTCCGTAGACATTTATTGTATTTGGAAGGTAATTGGTTCTTGTTTCCTCTTTGGAGAAAATTCACTGTTGAAAGAGGAAACAACGGCCAGACTATGTCAATGTATCCGAAAACGTCGAAATCGGAGAAAATGTTCATTTTCCTTCTTTAGAAAAGTACCTTTCGGGGGATTGTCATTATCTTTTACCAAGATCGTAATTTTAAGTATGTTTTCTGCGAAATCTTTGACGGTACAATCAAACATTAAACATTGAAAACTTTTTCAAAATATATTGTCGTCTTCTACATGAATCTTGTCACGCCTTGACAGTCGATACCAACATACTCGACACATGTTATGAAACACGCACCAATATTTCTGTATAAACATTGATGATATTGGCGTTTTAATTTAAGTTGCAATTGCAACAATTGATTTGAAACAATTCATTGGGAGCATGAGCTTGCTCTGTCATGACGAAGAGAAATGTTTTCCCTTCCAGCCTTCGTCGCCACTCTTGCAGATTCATTCTTGATTCCATAAGCTCGTTTGGAAGAGGAAAGTTTCTTTACCATTTCTGCGTTTATCTCTATTTAATTTACATACCTCAATGATAATAAAGTGCAGAACTATTCTCTCGTAGAGCATAACAAGTAATTTTCCTCTTCTGCAGAAGGTTTGTTTTTACCTGCTTTGAAAAGTTTGGAAAGGTTTTCATATTTTACATATTACAGAGGTGGCATTACATCTCTGAAAGGCTTGTAATAGGAGAAAATGCTCACTGATATCACCAATGCATCCTACTCTGCTACGACATGCGAACTATGTGTCGTTAGGATGTTTTCTGTCAGTTGGTACCTTGCTATGTGACATTGAACCGACCCATCACGTCTTACCTAAAGTATTCTTCTTCTTTCAGTCAGGAGTTTGCTTTTTTGGGCTTTTTAGTCTACCAAAGGCAGAGGAGTATAATAAAAATGTCAATACTAGCTGCCATTAACACAACTTTCGTTAGCCATAAAGCATGTGTCATGCCATAGCCAATGTCAGGCAAGTGCCTAGGCATAGGTTTCGTGACCCATTTGTCATGCCTTCAAACCGTACTTCAGTCGTGAGACTTTGTATTATTTTACCCTAGGCAATATGCACCGTTTTTACCCTTGGGAAAGACACTCCCCCCTCTGGACTATTTACACCTTCTAGGTTTAGTCCGTCGTCGGTGTAGATGGTGATGGCGATAAGTGCACCTGCGTTTCCGTCACTTTCATGGATTCTGTTATAATACATCTCCGAACATAGGGTAAGCAAGATGATGGATTGTTGCTTATCATAATCGTTTTGGAGAAACGATTTTGGACTAATCTTTATTTTTTTATCTGTCTAAACAAAATCTTAGCAAATCCTGAAACCTTTTCAGATTTCTTATAAGTAATTCAGAAGTCTCACCAAAGACAATGCCATGTGCTCTGTAGTTGGAAGTTTTAAAATTTTCACACTGTTGAACGATGTCCATTAACTTGACAGATAATTCTAGGTGACTCTTGGAAATGCTAACTTTCATCAAGAAGATGCTTTGCATCACCAGCATCGCTTGCTTCTCCAACTCGCTCCTGTTCCATGCCAATCGTAGAATCAATATTTGAATCATTTTTTCCCTGTCGTCTTTCTGATCTTTCTTATTTGCCCATTTGGGAAGTATTTTATTTCTTTATTGCATACCAGGCATATAGCTAGGATCATATTGTTAGGAAAGTTTGTTTCGTGGTAACGGAAGAGAGCGAGCTGTTGCACAAATGAGCATAACCATTTAATCTTATAGTGAGGAAACAAGAGAATGTTTATACCCTGAAATTTAAGGAAAATGAACCTACTAACAAGAGACTTATTTTATGCATTTAATGCTCCTTGAAGACATTGAGCATTCATGTTCACTGACAAAATGTGCTCCTTTAAACATTTATTATTTCTGTTTGCATATATTCACCCTTTAAATCAAGACAAGAAAATGTTTGAAATATAGAGCTTTTACAAATATTTTTATGAACGAAAAGTCCATTTTTATGTGACTCATAAGATTAAAAAGAGTATCTAATATAAAACTTCCTTTGCCAGCAGATAATGAGCATTTTCATTTCATTAGTTTCTAGAGTGAATAATGTGATAAAAAGAAAAAGTTTTCGTTTATTCGGTAATCTCGATAATTGAGACTACATGTCGAGGTTTCCAACAAATGATTTCAAGGGAAATTCTCGCAACAAGCACTGGCTACCATTAGGAAACGCAATTCAGCGCTGAAAATTTTTCCAACTCGTGTCGGCTGTCAATTGAAAAGCCATAATTTGCATGTTACAATACTCTATTATTATGATAATTCTAATTGATTTTTTCTAATGTTACTCCAGTTGCGTGCTGTGAATAGCGTCTAGAGTAAACCTTGAGCATAAGGAGCAAATCTAAAAATTAAAAGTTGAATATTTGCTAGGCGAGAGAAGAGAACAGATGTTTCCACAGTACTGAAATTTCCTTCCCATTTCCCCATTTTATGCGGAGTTTCGGGCTTTAACTTCCATTGTTGAAATAGCTGATATTTCAGATCTTTTTCTTCCCAACAAAGGCTTAAAAGTACCAAGAGTGTAGTATCAGGCCAATAGCTCCTCAAACCTTGTATAATTATAGCTATTAGCTCCTCAAACATTACATAATAACCTAATATTATATTACATTGAATAATGCTATCACTTTTGAAAATGATTATTTAGAGGATAAGATTATTAAGAAGGTCATTTTGTAATATCTTTCATTTAAGGAAATCAATGGAAAAGACTCGCCCATCTCACCTATTTTACTCTCTGCAATTAGTTTACTTAAAAGTACAGCTTTTGGATTGAACTACCAATATGTTTTTACGGGTGTATGAGGCCCCCATGCACTGCACGTCTCAGACCTACCCCCACATTTGGTAATGCCTGAGTACGCTAATGAACATAATCTGTTTAAACTCGAGGGAAGTTAAATTAGCTGACCCTAGAAGTACATATAAGACAGTGGTAAAAATATAATCTAGGGTGAAAAGCAGTTTGCACTTCTTTTCAGTCGTGTAATAAACTAGAGAAACACTTGCATTGACGGGCGCAAACAACTCGAAAATTTGAGTTTCTAAGCCCCTTTCCTTTCCAACACTCATAACTCAACTGTGACAACGAAAACGTCAGACTAGAAATTAAGATTGATATAAACTTTACAATATACATCGAAAGGGATCTGTTTGAAGATAACAAATTCTCGTATCTTAAACCTGGTTATCACCGTTCTCTGAATTGATGAGTGTTTTAAAACTGGGGAAAACACGACTTCTTAAGCCCATCTTTGTAATCACACTGAAGAAGAGTAGCTTGCCCAGCCGCACTAGAAGCTTAATTGTATAAAATACTTGAAAGTGTTTCTTGTCGCTCAATACAGATTCTTGTTTTAGATCACAACATCCTTAATTGTGTTCCCTATAAGATATATCCAAAGACATTAGATCAAACACTAGAATTGTAATCAACTTACTGCCTATCACATTATATTGGGGACGAGTAGCTAGACTTGGGGTGGTTGTCTTGTCATAATTTTATGTCCTGAGCAGGTTGTTATAATAAGTGAGAGCAAAGTGTTAGGAGCATCTCAGTATATTGGGATGAGTGGACTCAGGCTATCCGAAATGCTCCCGAAACTTCTTTACCATGTAATAACAAGTTGTACAGATAACATTATACATTAAGAAATGTTTTTATGAGCCACCTACCACTTCTTTGCATTTCTCTGTCAATAATTTATATCTTGTTTTGAGCAATACTGTGCGCACTACGTACAGATCAAGTTGTTGTTGATCAAAAAAGATATTGATAAAAAAAGTTTGAGGTAGCATCACACCTTGAAAAAGACGGATTTTCTCAGAAATCGTACTATCCAACACATCCTATTACAATTTGTGGGGAGCATTTGTCATCTTTGACTAAGTTCACAGTTGCATTTGCGGAACAACTGCTTTATTAAGCTAATAAACCTTTGCGGTGTTTTCTTGCAAATCGATGTTTGCAGCAACACACTGGGATTTGATGCCTTTCTATCATATGTTTATTAGAATAAGCAATGCCCTGCATTAAACCATAGACTAAGTCTTTCTGGGAGGAATTTTTACCAGCAGTATACAATACTGACTCTTCTAACCTTGAGCAGCATACTATATCACATGTGCATATAATTTCTCTGTAGATGCCTTGGTTGTCTAACTGCACGATCCTCTCACTTTTCCTAAAAGCTCCACTAACATCAAAATACACTGAAATTATGGTTGTTGTTTTTTTTTGGTTTTTATTTACACGATTCGTCAAGAAAAAGGAACTACATAACTAAGGAATTACACTAAACTACAATATGAGTTATATAGAATGATATAGATAATAACCTACAGAGTTAACAACACTAACGGGGTCCCCACTCCAACATGAAAAGAAATGAATTACTTATATATAGAAGCTGTTATGCAAACATGGTTTTCATGATCTGCACCAGGATTTCTCCTTTCACCTCGTTTTACCTCATTTCACTATTTTCCTCTTTTCTCGCCGTGCGAACTGAAACCACTTACTCTATTTTCACTGGCGCCTCACAATCAAGTTTAATATGTGGATCCTGCAATTCGATTGTCAGGCATAGAAATACGCTAATTCCTATGTGCTAACCCTGAGTTTATTTACCGGAGTTGTTACGGGAGCTGTAGGAGTGACTCTCGTTACCGGCACAACGACTTCATGAAGGACTTTACTTTCGTGGCATTCCTAAAGCCAAAAACCCAACGAGAGAAATGTTAAGTCTTGGCGGGCGGGGTTTAAGTATAGATAGACCCATGTAGTTGGTGCTTGCTGGAGATTGGTAGTACCCTTTGTTACTCCCCCCCCCCCCCCCCCCATGCATATATTGTAGATGTTATTTCATGTTCTTAAAATATTCTTTAAAACCTATCAATTGATGTATAGATAAGATGTATTTACGTAGAGTACTGCGCCAGCTATGCATAAACTCCGCCCGACAATGCTCTTGCCTCAGTTCCGGAGTGAGCAATTCTGACATCACTCCCCTGCATTGCAATCACCGTTGCAATTGTATTACTGAATCACCCTCTGTATTCTGTGTTCGAGACAGTTTCGAGTTTGCTACCTCGATTCACGAGATAAAATATGATCATCTGCCTTTTCTTTGTTCTTTTGACATAAGTCTAGTTACAAAAGTTACAGGAGGTTATAGATATTTGTTGTCACGAGCACTAGAACAACAACAGCATCGACAGGCCATCATTTCCCAATGACACATTTCGAAAGCTTCTTCGTTACGCCACCAAAGATGTTGTATTTAGTTTTTATAGTGTGATGTACCGTCAAGTAGACTAGGGCCAATTCTTGCAGATAAATTTGTAGGTTGTTATGAACAGAAATTACTAAGTGAACCTGGTATCAATTTCAAGGCTAATTATCTCTTGGTAAACAAAACTGTCGTACTTTTTGAGAACAAGGATGACTGTAACACTTTTCATGTGCATGTCAATGCTATCCATTCGTCTCTTTTCATTACTGCTGTTAAGCAGAGTAATCTCAGTCTACCATTTCTAGAAGTTCTGCAATCCTTTAATAATATCAACCTCAACACCTCTGTATATCGTAAACCGACCTTTGCGGGTTAGTTCTTTTTTAGTGACACCAAGCAGAAGAAACGGTCAATCAAGTCCCTTGTAAATAGAGCGATTAAAATCTGTTAGCCACATTTATTGCGTTATGAGTTGAATCACCTTCATAACGTACTAAAGAGCAATTGTTAACTAATTCATATAATTGATTAGATGACCAATGATCCTCTTAAAAGGACAGGCAACCTAAGGTATTTGGTCCGGAATTGTGTCCGTTACATTTAAAATTACCATGGCTAGGTTCTCCCCCAGTCTCTACGGCGAGGACAGTTATCAGTGCTGTAAGACGCTGCCATAGCACGGTCGCCATGCGTGTTTTATTTTCATGTGTTAAGATCCAGGCTTGTCCCATTTAAGATTCGACAACTACCCAATATGCAAGTAGTATCATATATATATATTTACATGTCAGTACGCTGCTGAATACGAAGTTAAGACTAGTCAACGGCTCAGTGAGCGTGTTTAACAATATGTGCCGGCTATTGTTAGAACTCAAAGGTCTAACGTTAACAAAGAGAGGAACCATAGAAGTAGCAAATGTAATTCGGCCATAGAGGAACACCTTGTTTAACTTATCTTGTAGAGCAATGTACAAAACCGAAATGTCCAGTATTTTGCACAGGGCCCGTTCTCTTTCCATGTAAATGTTTTGGAAGCAGTATGTATTAGCTTGCGGTCTCCTTCATTGCAATTTGTCATAAATACTATGCTGCTTTAAGTTGTATACGGGTACAATACATTCTAATGCCACATTCTCTTACTCTTTTGTTCAATTTATTGTGATTCGCATTCCAAGCAAATTGGTTGGAATTTCTTGCAGTCTATATAACCGTAAGTCTTTCACTCTCAATTTAGTTCAATGTGTATCTCTGATTAGAATGAACAAAAAACGATTTCTTGCCATACTTAAGTCTCCTCTGCATCTGTGTATGGTAGTTTTGTTCCCGGAGCATCCTCCTTGGTTAAAATGACCCTCAAAAAATGAGACATAATTGTACAAACGGCTACCTAAAGCACTACAAAATAATGAAAATCGACTCAGTAGTTTGCACAGTCAAACGTTGCGTCACTGTTTTGGGACGTCACAAGGTATGTGGAACTTTGCTCAAGACGTAGGGTAACGTGCAACAAGAATGAAGACATGTTTCTCACTATTGAAACATGTTTCACATCACGGAACATCAATATGCTGTATTCTCAGCAAATGTGCTTGATAAAAATCTCATTTAGCACAGTAACGATAGGGTCTCATGTAACGAAGACATACCCCTCCCCCGTAATCCAGACTACGATTTATTTTTATTACGTGATCTCTGTACCGGTTGGTCTGCCTCTTTCTATTCTTAGTGGTACAATAGAGTACGTTCAGCGTACTTATGCTTCAAGTCGCTTCATATAATAAACATAAAATCCCAAGCTGCCTTTCGAGAGCTCACTAAACACATGAACGGAAGATCAACGCGACAACAAAACAAACAAACAAGACTGGTGCTTGATACATAATAACAGATACCCCTTTTCGCATTTCAATTTCAACAATTCAACGATTTACAATTTTACGACAAAACGTACTGAACAAACACAGCCAAATCCCGATATCTAACAGTTCAGAATTCACGACACACAATGCTAAAAAAGTCTACCAAATAATGGAATAAATTAGATTTAACATATGTCCGCGAACTATTCAATTTATCTTACAAATAACCATTAAATACAGCATCCGCCACGGAACTGCTATTAAGGAACAACTGGTCTGTTCACGCAGAATAACATCATTGTCTAGTGTTATTCAGGTCAGCATGCATATAAAATGCATCAATGTCTATATACATGCTTATGATATCGATTAAGTCAATTTTTGTGCCTTGAAATACTGTCTATGGCAAATATATCATATCAATACGGTACCCACTCTCATCATGCTGTCATAAAATAACATATGCACATTTATGTGTAAGCTCACGATAGATATTAATGTCATACTTGTCCCATTTGGCCTGTGATATACGTCCTGTAATTTACACTTGCGATGGCACGTGAGAAGTCAATCAAAGAATTCGGAGTAAAAGTTACCAATAGACGGTACTTCTATCTTGCTCATGTTCGTATAGTAGATCGCTCTTGATGACATTAAGTCCAAATATTACTAATTTCAGAACTATCACCATACTGTGCCGTTGTTCTCTTGCAATGATAATTTATAGTGATTATCTAGTTCCACTATAACTCCACCCATTTTAATGCAAAAACGTAAGTATGACAGTGCTCCTTTACCAACTGGTGTATGTGAAAGTCACGGAACACCACTAACAACCTCAGAAGTTTGGGGACAGATTTTAACAAATTTACATCAAGTGTCACATCAAGACGCCCAACTATTTCTTGCAGCATCTGACTCTTATGCACCAACACAACTAATAAATAGCTTCAGTTCTACTTAGGCCACACTCATTTTCCACAATGCTCTTATCGGTCTACTACGTTATCTTGAAACGATGACCTACGACTATCTTCTCCACGTCCCGAGAACAGTACAGTAAGATCATCGTTTGAATCCACAATCAACAAGGTCGACCTCCTTCGATAAAACCGCAAGCAACACCCGAAAATGATCGATGCAACTTAATCCTACCAACACCTTTTTCTGTACATAAGGTTATTATCACCTATAGTTACAGTCATACGTAGTGTACGAAAAAACAGTTTCAACAGCTAGGTATACGTGCTCGCTTATTGTAATTTTAATTTCACCAAAGTAAATCTCTACAGTTGCGTCAAAAAAAATCTCTATGACAAGTACCATGTTAACCTGGTACAGTCTTGAGCATTACAAACTCAATCGCCCGAACTCGTACCAGAGGTTGATTGGTTAAGGAAATACTCTTAAAATACTCTCCCTATTTGGTAAAGTGCCATTATCAAGCTTCTTTGTGATACGAAACCCTATGGTTTCTAATACTCTTAAAGAAATTTAATACAGCATCTTACCGATGCCATCTATCTTCACTTGGTATGTCCGATAGCAGCTAGTATTTGTATTTTGCTCCGCTTCTGAAACTTCAATATGACGTAGTCACTTTGTCTGTGATTCCGAAAACACTCTAACTAGTACGTTACAAAGAAATATTACTGAATGAATGCTCAACAGACCGTAACTGACATAAAGAGCTACAAGTTCTTAAAAACACTCATAGCATTAAAAGGCATTGTCCGATAAGTTACAAAGATTTCAAGATTTTAGCGATTACTAACATCGTGACAATGACGGTAAGTTCTTTGTATACAGCAATTACTACATTTAATCCACGAATAAGCGTGGGGATACACTGTACATCACGGCTGCCGAGGTGGGAAATTTCCAACACGGTGACAGAATTTCTCGGTAATTCAAAGGAAAATATTTAACAGCCGCCTGGAAATATTCTATAGATTTTTTAAACACAGTTTTGTAGAGGAAGAGTCCTCATTCTTAATGGGAAATGTTGTCAAAAGATGCACATGGACGAAATAATGGTGCAAGTACGCCACGTTGCAAAAAACATCGCGACTAGATTTCAGTCGTGACAACCAAGTTTGATCTTGTAGGAACGGGTTCT
The DNA here is from genome assembly GCA_010016065.2 of Carybdea cf. marsupialis auct. non (Linnaeus, 1758). NCBI lineage: Eukaryota > Metazoa > Cnidaria > Cubozoa > Carybdeida > Carybdeidae > Carybdea > Carybdea cf. marsupialis auct. non (Linnaeus, 1758). The sequence goes on from JAAAKL020000130.1 coordinate 15,522, forward strand.
ACTATTAAAGAATCATTTTGTGACATATGGTTACATGCATTGCTTTTGGCGAATACTGATTTTCGATGTAACTGTGAACGTTACTAAATTTCATGACACCTCTTTGAAGCTCTAACCTGGGAGCCTCTTCTACGATACAAATGATGAAAGCACACTCAAAGGCACGATAACTGATCGGTGAGATGGTTCCCACCATAAATAATCTACGTTATGCCCAACGTAAAGGCAAATCCTAGCTACGCAAAGAATTTTAAATACACTTGTTTATCAAGGGGGAACTAACACTAATTTTACGCCACCAACACGTACGTAGGCAAATTTCCAATAAATAATACGGGTTCTAGGTTACTAAATACACTTGGAATACAGTGAGCATATGCTTTGTATCAAGAACAGTAGAAACTTGAAGTGATTCATAGTTTGATAAGAAGCATTTCCATTATAAATACGTCTCTTCCTTCAATTTTACGCATATCTACAGCTTATTCTTTACTTTGTAAAATGTGATCTGAAGATTTCCGGTGTAATTAACTCAGCTTAATTCATGTGCTCGTTCATCTCACTAGAATGTAGTAGAAACACTGGTAAAAATACTGTCAGTGTTCAAACACACTCTCAAATCTGTACCTCCATGTGTCATAATGTGTTCGGGATAAACTTTGCATTCATACATGGCCACATTAAGTAATGAAAGAGTCGGGCTGCGTTTTCAGCTCAGTTAACTTCGTCATCCGATGAAAAACGACAAAAACCCAATATCATTTTATGCACTGGTATCCATTACAATCGGACGGTGCAGGGTCATTTCGGAGGAGTACCTGTGTTCGGTACCTGGGCGTCTAAATAAGGTCTCCAATTTATATCTACTTATTTATAAAGTACCACTCAATGATTTATGGGCACCAAAACGTCCCCAACTCTTCCAAGTATGGCTCATTTTTTCTGAATATCTGTTAGCCCCTGCAAAGGGTACTTATGCTGCGCCAATACAATACTCTACAAACAAAATCTAGGCTCACCAATCAAACTGTGTCGCAAATATTCGTTGTATAAACGGAATTTTTGTTACGTTCCCCCTTGAGTCTTGCAATCGTTACAACATACACAAACGAAAATTCAGGAACCCTACTTTAACATACGGGTCTTCAAACGAACTATAACAGGCTAACGGTTCCGTTTCATAAAAACAAAATAAAAACACGGAAACAATAAGTGATGCATCTAGCAGATTAAAACGTAAACGATAAAAGTCGACTGCTGGCCAAATGCCAGCTGAACAACGCAAACACTACAACAAATGAGCCAAGTATTACCTAAGGTGAATGCAAACCTTGCCTTCAATACAACTTTCTCCCTCTAAGCGACTCCCATAATCCTACCAGCATCATGGTAGCAATTTCCCAGCGATTTATTACACCGAGTGTTTATGCTGAAGTGCACCATAGTACGACTCACTTTGACGTAATAGATTCTCAAGTTCATCTGCAGATCGGTAGAGGAACGCAGCTGACTCTCGGTAACCACTGATCAGTTGTCTGACGGCAGTAACTTCGCTGCTTGAGAGTTTCACGGGCGTAGACTTGGCAGTCAATGGTATTCCAGGGCCGATAGAATCAAATTTCCCAGGAGATGCTGCAACAGTGAGTCAGAAAATAAACCCATTATAACTCTCAGTAACTTTTAGTTCTTACAGTTAAGGGTTATCAAATTAATCACACACCATCAACAACAGCTGCTCAACACAATAGGCATATTAAGCGTAGTAATGGAACCTTATACCGTAATCAACTTACTTACGGTTTATGCACCTTTTTCCAGGGCAAAATCGATAACGACAGCATTTCGATGGAAACATAAAAAATAACAAGATTTTACATGGCAGCTTCTGAGCTAGAAAGCATGGCTTTCTAAAGACACCGAGGGTCAATAGCCTATAATGTAATATGTCATGCCAGGTACGAGGGACGTTTAAGGGGAGTCGATTGCGCCCCCTTATTCAGTGCATAAGGAAGAAACCTTTTTACATCGGAAGATTGACTAGATTTTGCATTAGCTAAGTCAAAGGTCGTTGGCTAACCAGAGTTGACATAAGAGTTCACCTAGTGGAAAAGTACTCCCCTAAATAAAAGAACGAAATTTAACTACTTTTCAAGCTGCCACTGGCACTTATGAGTTATTAGTTGAACATTTCAATTGACTATGATAGAAGTAGCTACATGAATCTAGCTACCCCTCTAACATCATACAGTTTACCTGACTTCTGAAATCACCACTTAGCTATCTGCACAATTTTCGAGACAAATCCTTGCTCTCAAGTCCCGAATGCACCTCACTGGGTAACGCAATAAACTATACATAATCTTGATTTTATAGAGACACAAAAGTGGAAGCCCGCTGGTGGAACACCTACGTTTCGATACTACCCCGCATAAGTGGATCAAAGTTTTCGGTCACGAATCTTGCCCTTATTAATGAAACTGGATGCTTGTATCTGGACCAAACTACTGTCCCCAACAGTTCTTCCTTGGTCCCAGATAACCCTATGAACGCCACTTATAGATCAAAATTGACACTGACATGCAAGCTTACAACCCAACGGAGCGTTAGAAGTTCCCATGCGTAACAAGTGGGTAAGATATCATTCATTTGGGCCATACATAGTTGGTCATTAATCAAATCACGATGCTTGAAGATGCCGTTGGTGCTTATATTGTAATTCTGCCTTGTGCTTGTAGACAACACAGTAGTCTCGTTTTCACTTCTCATAAGAGGTGAGTAAATTCCCAGTTGCTGGGATTGACCTTCCATGGTACGGTCATTTAGAAGCAAAAGTAAAAGAGTGACTGAGGGGCGGCAATTGGAGGGGGAGCTCCTACTATATGCATTGACTAAATGCCATCTACGGCGCTTTGAGGCATCGTGATCCACTGAATTGGGCACTTCCATAAATGTGGACCAAGATTAAATTCCATTAAGTGCCATTGGCAAGGTTAGGCTACGCTTCAATCGTGCTAGTCATAGCCCCTCTCATATATGAAATCACGGTCTAAAGCTACATTATCTTTATCAAAGGGGCTCTTTTAAAGGTATTGGTTGACTCAACCCTTTTCGTGAATAACTTTGAATTCCCTCCTCTGAGCTACTTCCCGCAGATGTTTTTTGTGTACAAATGCAAATATTATCACATACGCATCACTTCTTGACTTTTCATCATAACTACACATGCTATGCAAACACAAATGAGAACTCTTGAATGAAGAGGCAAAAAGAAAACAAACGAAAGGGATTCCTTCCATACGACATCCTAAACCCTAACCTACAACTACAAGAGAATATTGTGAAACCTGCCGTAAATGTCCTAGCTCTGGATTGCCATAAGACATTAATATTTACCGTAAAAAATGTGTCAGTATGGCGTGTGGAATCCTAACACGTTTTAATTGAGGGCATGAAAAACAACCTATAATTGATAAGCCGCTCGTGTACTGATCTGTAGCATTTGGATGAAAATCCATGGATCAAGTATGCATCATGCATGGGCATGTAAAAGTAACGGGCAACAACAACAAACTAAATGAAATTCTCTATAAATAAAAACTCCATAGTTTATGATTTAGGCTTAGCATGGGAATAGAGAATGGTCGAGATATGGAAAAGCAACATACGTTTCCATGGTAATGAGCTATTTACGTAGTATCCTCTTTGTTAACAGTTGGTTTCTTACGTCCGCACGTGAAACCATGATTATAGTAAAACAAGTGGACTTACGGTGGTGGTTATGTGAATGTGTGTGTCTCTGATTGTGACTAAAGGAGTGAACTGCTTGCGAAATCTGTGTCTTCGGGGGTGTCAGTGGCGCTGCTGGCGTTACAATCCCATGCTGAGTTTCCATTCGTGCTCTTTTGGCAGCTTCGTGCGTTTCGTTCTGGCAAGCCTGAGCAAGGATATTCTACGAATGTTAATACGATACAAACAAGCAAATCATGGTTGACAATAAACAGCCTTCAACCACGAGTATTCACGTCCATAACAAACAACACAAAATTTCGTCGAAATGGACAAAAATACCGGATGTAATGCTCAATTCGATTGTACTTCAATAAATACTATACTACTCTATTCAAACAACTATTTCATCGGGAGAAAGAAGCGCTTATTAAAATTAACAAGAGTATGATTATATCTTTTTGACGTCAAGTAATAAGCTCATACACCAGGAAAGACTACTTCGTCGATACCATGCTGTCGGAAAGTAGCATCCGTACAACACGATAGTAAATATTTATTGTTGTGTGGCCGTATAACACAATCTATAGGGGCAGCGTAAGAATCTCAACAACCAGCGAGATAGGGTTCAGCTCTGTCAAATACCTTGGCGACAACTTCAGACAATCCTAATTTACTCATATTTACGGTCCTGTGTACACTAAATTAAGTCTTGCTTTCATGATTGTTTAGCTTTCTGCAGCAACGCATTTGGCTAACATCCTTCGTTGAGAGTACGCGTATTGCAACAAGCTTCTTAATCAGCAATATACCGCGACCACAAGAATTAAAGAAAGTTGTGTAATATCTAACAAAAGGATTGTGATACTGATTCCTCGTACTGTGCCACATACAACTATATAATCTTCATCTGACATTGAATACGTAGAACGACTCAAAAACTAGTTAGGAGGAACCCGGCAACACTAACCCTGATTAGAATACATATGTCCAGCTCGAACTGATACGGAGCCCTTACGCCGTCATAAATATCCTTTTACAGTTTCGCTTTTACGTTTTAGAATACGCCTTCATCCTAACATCTATTTTATCGTTTCTTTTGAGAATATATGTCTTCTTAAATACCAAGGCGAGTTACAAGAAGCCATCAGTACACGCTTACTATCAACGACATAGCATCTAACTGAGTTGAATATAGTTGGCAAGGGTGTCTATTTAAGTAGAAGCGGCACCTAATAAAAAGTTTCAGCAAATGATTCCGAAACTGTGGTAGGCTGTCTACAAAAGGCAAAGGCATTGTATTTTCTCGTAACCATTAAAAGAATGTTAACAACGATAAGCGAATCTATAAAACAGAATTGGATGTTCAATGCCCTTTCTTCCAGATACTATCTCATAGTATGATCTAGCCAAATGTTCTTGTAATGAACTGCCTGTAATGACAATGTGTTACTTTTTTCATGTACGCGTGTAGTTGTCAATTGTTTTCTTTGTCTTTTTGTTTCAGGCATCCTATGCTACGTTTGAAGTTCATTAAAGCTTCGGAAAAGATCTGAGAGTAATTATTCCCTTGAGTTACCCAATCACACTATTTAGAACACTGCCGGTAAGCAGGAATGCTGCTAAGACACATCAACCAACACCCATCCGTGAACCAATGACTGCATTATTCGTCGCAATTTAAGGCCTTCAACTTAATCCAATGAGGCAAAGGGGGCATGGAGAGCTTAGTAGGGCCTCGGTTTTATATCGTGTCTGATATCACAGGAACGACTTGTCTCATCAGGTATAAAGTTTTATTCAGGATTGCCTTAAACTCACCCTTCCTGGAATTGGCTAATGATGACGTCATATATAGCTCATACATATAGTCACCCACTAACTACACAAAATGTATACGGACAAAACCGTTGGAATAAACGTTGCTTTTTATCACAAATAACGTAAATTGCATTTAAAATTCATACTTGCACTAAATTTTAAGTTCATTTCAAGTTTTCATGGTCACCGATATCCAACAAAGAATTGTTGAACGGTAGTCAGATGATTCTCAATCTAGGGCTTAAGTGTGGCATCATCGCCTCCAATAAAAAGACTGATTTTTATCTAGTTACTCGGTATATCAAACCATCTTGCAGGTTTTCATACCTCAGTGACAAATATTCTTATAATAGCATAAATACAGCTGAGGGACTGCTACCTCCCTAACCCTAGACTGAGTTAAGCCCACTTTTGTACCAGGCAAAGATTTCTGAAATAAACATCGACCAGCAGATGAGAGAGAAAATCCCGTCAGAGCCGCCGGCTAAATACTTTCGATAGCAATGATATTTGAAAAGAGAGTAAAACAAAGCTAACAATCATGGAAACAAACCATTTAAGTACACGAAATACCACGATCTTTGCATACGCAAGCAAGCAAATTTGGCATATTGCTTTTTGAGTAAAAACTGAAGCTTACGAGAAATAGAAACGCAATTTGAACAAAACGACTTACATTGACTTCAGCCAACTGCGTTGAAGGGATATGTGCCGTAACTGTTGTCTGCAAAAGAAAGAAGTTTAAATAGTAAAATGAAGGGCGATGTCGCGGTTTAGGGTTTCTCCAGTTTTTCTATAGCAAACATAAACGAATCGAAATCATGCGTGGAATGTCTCGCAGCAGCAGCTGATCAACACCTCAAACGGCAGCTGGAAAAAGCTAATGTATCCATGTATGTAGTTACAAGAGAACAGCATTGCTACATTCTGGAATAACGAGTTCGTAGTATTGTTAGTACTAATTCTTAGCCGATAGAAAAGCAAAAGTTCCTACTGTGTTTTGACTTAAGTAACACTGTCAATTGCTTGCATTTCCACACCCAATGTGTCTGACTTAAAAACGTCCATTTTTAATGGCAGTTAAGGACTATGGCTTAGGTGTTAGTTCTACTGCATGGCAACTTCTTCACATCATACTAACAGCTCCTTCTTACAAGCAACTACAATTACCTTGTCGATACATCTCCCAAGATATACTGGAAAGCAGCCATGACTACGTCGAGAGGAAACAGTGAATTAAGTTTTGCGACCAGTGACGTCACATGATACCACTAGCTCTCATTTCAGATCAAATTCTAACGAGTACACGAATTTGTTATCAAATACACGCCTTCAGATACAAAACTGGCTTCGTAGAGCCTCCCAATAAAGTACACCCTAGCGTGCATGCGATGAGGTGTGGGCAACGGGTTTCTGTCCAGGAATTTTTCGGCTAACGTGTGCATGTGAAAGTTCACAAAGGAGTAATTATGTTTGAAACTACAATAAAAATGTAAATGCTTACCATATTTTCTGCAGTTCTTTTCAATGGCTCCTTAAGTCTGCTCGACCTTCGACACGATTTCAAATAAGTACGTATTCTCTTTCTAGCCCTTTCACCAAATTCTGGAAATTGTCTTTGACAGGACAATATTATAGCACTTATTTTTTCTTTGGGTTGCTTGGAGATCGGAACAAGTCTATCCAGGTTCTCGTCAACGAAAAGGCGCACAAACATCTACGAGAAAGCACACGATGTTACCACACAGAACAAAGTAGTAGCTAAAGTAGTAGCATTAGTCTGGCTGATGAAAGTTACGATCAGTTGGCATCTGAGAGTAGCATCGCCAATGGTTAGAGTATCTACTCCCACAAACATATGCAAACTACCAGTTCAGCAGCAGCACTGGATAATAATAGGTTTACTAAGCTTGCATTAGTGTGCTAAATACTGTTACTACTCGCCCAACAGATAGTTCCATCTCTCTTTCACGTTACAGCAGAGTTTGAAAACTTGTTTTCCAAAAGAGTTGCTGTGTAACTGACAATACAATGTGTATCTGGTAAGAGGATTTAATAACTCTTAAAAGCAACCGGCCATTTTTTAAAAGCAAATGCAATGCTTTTACTAATTTGGGTAAGAACACAATCTACTGCTGGTACACTCATTCACAAGATTAAGGTGACAAGGTCGTATGATTCAGCTGTCACACGATTTGTCTGACAGCTAGATCATACGCGCTTTCTTAGACGTTTTAATCTCAAAAATGCTCTTACTTTACCCTTAAAAGCTTATCAAAACCTTCTGCGTTTGGAAATACTTGTAACAGATCGCCGAAAAACAACAACATCAACAACAACAAAGCCTATTACAATGGTGACTGTATGAACAACAAAGGATTTTGTCAAAGTTCAGGTTTAGGAGAAGCGAAAAGATAGTGAGCCAAAAATGTACAAGACTTGGTTAAGGTCTTAGAAAGATAATAAAACATCAAAACTTATCCAGCAAGAGCAAATTGCCTCAGAAACTATAGTAATGTGTGGTGTTGTCATAGTAACATACGCGGAGTTTCTTACATGGACCAGACAATGCCCCATCTCGGGCCAAGAATGGCTGAGCTCCTGAGAAACCTGAAGGGTCTAGCCGATACGCAGATAATAAGACACATGGTTGAAAAGTTTCGGATGGACAAAAGTCCTTTAGGAAACGCAACGGAAACTTATGCCACAAATCATAATAGTTCATGCACTCATCGTTGGTTGAGCTCACTTTAGCGATTGATTATGTAAATAGAACAGATAGGCCTACAACGGTGTGTGGTATTAGTGGCTCTACGCGCGTCAACATAACAATTATTTCCACAACAATGGGTGCAAGCTACCATGAAAAAGCCTAGTAGTCGCCTGAAAGGTAGAAAGAAGACGCTGAGAAAACGTATGTCCCTTACTAGTACTAGTTTCAAGCAATGCTTACTTCAGCCTTTTTATCAGCAAATGTCGAGTTACATCACAAGCATGATTTCCTTATTGGTGTTTTGTCTATCACTTGTACCTGTTCAGTTCAAAAGCACGCTTAATAATTTTAAGGTCTTTCCTATACATATTTTAGGGTTGGGCCTGGAAGGTGGTATAAGAGGAGTAGTTAAGACTATCCCATAGATTACCATGTGGTGTGTGGCAAAGCATGGCATCCTTCATTCTTCAACTTGTTAATCATTGTTTGAACAAAGTCAACACTTAAACACATGAACTGACAATTGTTAATAGATTCCCCCCTCTCCCCTGCCCAACTTAAAATCATCAATTAGTAGGAGCCATGGGGCACGCGTACGTACATTGAAAGCCTTGAGTCTTTCCGGGTTGACATCAACTGAAGCTTTCCCTGATTTCAAATCTCCTTCTCCTTCTTCGTCGTCTTCGTCCTCGTTATCATCGTCTTCTTCTTTTGCGATTAATGGAGACGGGGCATTGTTTGCACGATTTAATAACTCACTCAAATTAGGTGGTTCCTTAAAAGAGAATAGATGATAATACATGGCAATTAAGCAACTATTGGGAAAACAACATGATAACTACTTAATGTCAGCATTAACCAAGTTGCTATCTACTGATACAAGTGTAATCATTGTGGAACAGTCAAATATTGCTCCTTTAGCATATGAATCGTGAAAAACAAAATTTAACGTGCATGGGATATAATAATGCTTTTTTAAGAAACGCTAGATCCGCATCTAAAAATTCAAATGAGCTCAAAGTTTGCCTTGTGACGGGCAACTAAATCATCAATATATACGATCATGAAGCTAGCTCTGCATACCTGAGGGGACAGGGGTTTCGGATTGCCATGGGGGCGGCTTATAATAGCTGACCTTTACAGGGGAGACGGTTTGAGATGACTGACCTTTACAGAGGAGACGGTTTGAGATGGCCGATCTTTACAGGGGGACGGATTGAGATGGCTGACCTTTAAAGGGGACAGGCAACCAAAAATATAAGGCAAGCTTCACGGCTGGTCGAATAAGAAGGGGGAAGGCGGAGCGACATTGAAAGAAAAAGGTAGTTTAGTGGGGCAGAGCCCACAATATTGTGCACCTGCTATAGTTGAGGCGGAAAATGTAGCGGGTCGAAAAATAGAACTCACTTCCACTTTTCGATGATAGTCGATGAAACCAACCAATCAAATCACGAAAATATGTGAATAGGCTTTTCACAGCCAAATCTCTCCCTGCCGTTGATAAGGAAAACACTTGCTGTGGCAAAACATAACAATTCAAACTTTTCTACTGTCGACTGCATATCTCAAGTAAATGAAATTATACTATAATGTGACCTCTATTTGTGAAGTCATCGCAGCATATGCTATGGGTAACCCCTAACAAGTAGGCATACAGGAACTATTCGTAGCCTGCTGTGCTAAACTGCATGTTGAGTTTACAATGAACGATATTGTATTGTAGCATAGGCCTACTATGTTAGATTGAATCGACTTACTTTCACCACGAGTAGTAAAAAGTCGTGACAACAATGTCGTATGATGATCCGATTCACTAAGTGCAATGGTACTGGCAATCTTGAAACTCATGTCGACTGAATGGTCAAGGTAACTATTGTTCTATATACTTTGATCACTTTGCCTGCCACTGTGTGCACTCAACAATGGAACTTTTCAGACTGCTCTTATTTTTCATATCTTGGTCGTACCTAGAAGACTTCCTTTCTGTTTAAGTATCTGTCTATATAAAACACAGCTACGAAGAAGCAAGGAGCACAGAACGTTTCTGATCATGTCATCCATGTTTAGGTTTTCTGTGTCCCCTGTCTCTCGCTACCTCTTTCTTTCCACTACCACGTGTAGATTGCAAGATATGCAGAGCAAACCACGTTTTTGATACTTCAAAGGCAGCCCAAAGAAGCCCTTGCGAAAGTCTGAAAGCTGCTACAAGAAAGTCTCCCTTTCAATATTTTATTTTAAATCATAACAATACTCCAATAAGCGACATAATAGTCTATCTTTCACATTTATTACCTGGTCAAACATATAACTTGCTAATCTGAATGTTCAAAGGGGAAGTAACCACTTCTGCATACGTTTGTCATTCTGGCCTTGTTTATCATTGACGTTCAGACATATTTGAATATACATACACGCAAAGAAACGTAATAGAAACACGGTTATTAAAGCAATAGAAATTATGTACCAAAACCTACTCAAAGAATGCTATTCAACGTTCACTTAAACAGGGGTGGGGTTGAGGGGTTTGGGTATGCAATTAAGCTGTCCTTCAAAAACCCACCTATTTGTCTGTTTCTATTATTCAGAAGTTCTTAATTAAATTATCACATAAAGCCTTACTTCCTAAATGACATTATACATATATATATAATAAATGACACTTCTATTCTATTCTGTAGCAACCATCTTCCGCTGTCAGTATAGATTTGTTCTGTTTCCCATTTATTGACAATTAATCATCAATATTGGTGACAAACATGGACTCTTCCAATGGAGACAATTTAAATCCTTCATAACAAATCTTCCTTGCAGTGAAATATGAATCTGCAAAGAAAAGTAGGCTTACAACTTGATATGTATAGACACTGGACCACAGACAACAATGTCATCCCCATCCTTTTGTATGAAAGAAATATGGGAACACATCTGCAAGTTATGGCAAATAAAAACATTGAAATCACACACTTTTGGAAAAGATTTTCATTGGTATAATGATCATAATCATGCATCATCATTTTCTCCATAAAAAGTCACATGACATTGTAATATTCTACGGCACAATTTCTCACAGTAACACTAATACGTCTTTTGTAGTACATCTCATTTCAAACAACCCGGATGGAATAAAAACTGAATAGTACGTTCCATAAAACATGTCAAATTAAAAGTTTCAGTAAACTCATCTCTTACTCTTATCAGTGGCTCAGTTGTTGGTGCAACTGGCTTGTCATTTCTTGGTCCACTTGGTAAAACATTTCCATTGCTATTTGCAGTTGTGGAATTAGTTGAATGTCCATTGGCTATGCCTGTGTAAGCATGAAAACTGCATGAATACTTTCACTTATTCATTGATAAATAGAAACAAAACAGAGCAAGATACTCACTAATGGTAGGCATATAAAAACCACTTATGATACAAATAATGTCTTTAGTGAAGAAAAAAAGGAAAACATATAAAACAAACTATGAACAAAAAGAGTGAAAATAATAAAAGAATAATCTAGTGAAATAACTTATGTTATTCTAGTTACCAAACATGAAAGTTCAAAACTATTCTACAGAAATGAAATTGATTGAGCATCTCACACATTTTATCATCTTTCTAACTAGGTACTCTGCATTGTCTATTTTCGATTTTTCCATCAAGTTGATTAAGTCAAAGTGCTGATGAGGTGGTTGATGAAGGCCACCCTATTTTACAAATGACGTCAATGGATGCAAAAGGAAATTGATAGTAAGCTTTGTAAAATGACATTGATTTTTTATACAAAAGGTATTGTTTATTGCGAGCTCCCAATGGCCTTCAAATAAAACAACACACTGATTTGTTGAACGGTATTGGGTTAAGGTGTGACTGGTGCATAATCCCAATAAGACCATAGAGCTACCAAGTAGCAAACACTACAAATGATCTGGTTAACGCAATCATTTTTGTAAACAAGCTTAACATCTTCAATTTCACTTGACCTTCATATTCTAATTTATCATCCAGAACAGAGTATTTGAAGTATCAAGTTTGTTGAGATAATTGAAAAAGTGAAAGTCCTTGTGGTGATATCTTCACGTTTCTCCTGTATCCTAAAAATTATTCTAAATCAATAGATGTTTATGGGTACATGGGTCAAAGGGCTAAAAAAATTTGTTTGATCATTCTGAGTTGCCACACATGGCATAATTTCTATGTGAAAAGGTCATTATTAAAGATAAAAGTAGAAACATTTTAAATACAAATGATGTGCAAAGACCCTCCATTATGCCTTACTGCTGACCTTAGATCAATTGAACCAATTGCTACCCTTGTGTTATCATTTATATTTACTTGTTTAACATGTAAACCTCATAACAAACAAACAAGAGTAGGAACTAACCAGGGCATTATTCAGGGTCATCCTGGTACAGAGCAACAACTTGACAACAATTTCTATTTGTGCAGGGAGGAAAGGGGCCTACGGAAATCTGATTTTCACTGACACATATTGGTCATCCTTAAACGGGGAAGTTTCAGTTATCATCAAGTATGACATGGAGTACAGCACCGTACAAAACATTGTATGCAAGTCCTCAGTTTTTTGGATCAAATTTCTACTATAATAGGGCAATGATACAGCAGTTGCACTAACAAAGAGGTGTACTTGCCACTGTTCAAGTACTATACCAACACGTTTTTAATAAACTAACATACTCCTCACAAACTGATAAAAAATGGAGTTATTCAAGTTAAATTTCCAGGTGCAAAACAGGTCTTGTTGTTTTGCACTAATTATAATTCACAACTTAGTTTCAAATGTCTGTCTAATTTTAAAGTAAAACTCCTTCATCTTTTACTACTATTTATTACAATGCTCATACTTCTGTCTAGAACATTCTATTAGGCAGAATGTTTGCATTGTGAAATAATTGCCAGTTGTGTACCAAAGGGGGAGTTCAACAATAACTGATATGCCAAATCATTATGACATACTGAGTATAAGCAACAAACTTGCATCCACAAATTTGTAATTTTTATAAACATATCGTTTAAAAAGATATAAAATCAAGGTTTTGTTGGAAGTTCTAATAATAGTCTGCATCTAAACTGATAATTTAAAATTTATGAAGGTAGAAGAAAACTGCACAGTAGTGAGTTCTTGCAATAAAGACATAAAGCTTTAGCATACTGTTAAGCTGTGTGACAGGAACAGTTTCAGAATTCAGTGGTGATTTGAACTTCAGACCTTTGTTTCCAAGAGATTGCTCTGATGATGAACTTGATGTTTCCGAACTTGCATCTTCCTCCTGAAAAGAAACAAATGAAAAAAATGTATTGTAATATCAAACAACTATGTTTAACCAAAGGCTGTCCTGATTGATGACCAGATGTTTTGCTGACAATTCTATTAGAACTCCATTTAATATCTACATGTAAGATTAGTTTCACATAAAATCTAAATGAAAAGCAACCAGTAACAAAAGTGCAATCAGGATTTGCAATCAGCTGCTGACACGAGGCACTTAATATTTTAGAATCCAATTATATGTTACCACAACATTACTGATGTCCTACATTCACGACAATGATCAACTGCTGTGCGATTTAAGTACCTTCACTAGAAATGAAAATCAACCAACTTATGCACTTAATAATATCTATAATCACCTACAGATGTAAAGATTTTAAATGTCATCAATATTTAGTAGAGATTGCAAGGGCAAAATAATGCTGGCTACATGATGCAATTACTTGACATGAGCTTATCTTAAGTCCCCCCATTTCCACTCACTCTAGTATCTCTTGTATGTGTGTGAATAGTAACACTTAAGCAGCAGAAATATGATATATATGAAAATGGAAGCACAGCTGACTTGTGGTCTTGCAAATTTTCTTAAATTGAGTCTATCTGGGATACACAATTTAGGCTGCCATTGCCAAATGATTCTTTTTTCCTCGAAATGGCTTCAGTATTGGCAGTTAATCGAAGTAAATGACCAATCATCTTGGCCTTATGTTAGTAGTGTCAAACTGCAAGTGTAGATGCTTTGTGAATGCATTGAAGCTGCTTTACTCTCCTCCTCCTAAACTGTCTTTCGTCCTACCTTGGCACTGAATACCACACATTTGAGACTGGAGAAGGTAAACTACATACTTGGTATTGCGGTCAAAAGATCCTGTCCATGTGCAATGGGAGAGAGAGTCCTTGCTGTTGTTAAATTTGTAGTTTCCTTAACATGGCAGTAGTCAACAAAACTTGAATTTCTCAAAGTAGCCACTACAGCCTTTCATAGGGAGTGGCAATCATTGAATTCATGGTCTCATGTTTTGTCAGGATCCAGATTTTGTACATACAGAGCAGCAAGTTCCCACACTACTACCAGACCCTTGCTTTCCTTGATTTATACCTCTCACCAATGACCCTTCCCTTTAGGAACTGTCTACCCTATTAACATCATGTTTGCTCTCTGCCAGCATTGGGCTGTATTCATCATTGATTTCTAAAAATTGCTCAATGGAAATATGGACTTTGCTTCCAAAGTTAACAACCATTGACATTAGGGCTTGTGCATACTGAACAACACAATATCATCAGTACAGTTTCTCTCAGAGGATGGTGTTGACTACCACTTGCTTCTGCTCTTTGAGAAGATGAGACCACCATTTGTTGTCCTTGGCAGTCGTCCCATTACATAGTTCAGTGCTATGAAAACATTTCTAGTGTAACATATCATCCTGAAGGCAGACTTAATACAGTTCAAGGTAATGGATGGATTGTTGATAATGGAATGTAAATGATCAAGTAGTTCCCAGTAGTTCTTCCATTTTGCTATTGAAATGGGCTCTTCCCTGATAAACAGCTCCTTCCAATCCTTTTGCTACTTCACATAATGAGCTTCAGGACTCACTCATTTTAATTCCTGCTTCTTGAATTATTTCAATTTTCCTTCAGGCATAGGATTCTCTGTACTTGCTACAGTATTGTGTCTCAATACCATTGCTAGCAGTTTCTGATTTCTCTCGTAGTCTTAGAGTTATATTACAAGTTATAAGTCTGCTTCAAATATGCATACCATGTCAGGAAAATTCATGAAGTCTAATATCTGCATTTCTAGTGCTAGGAATGCAATCCTCTTCTAAAAGACTACCAATGTGTAGATATATTTAATGCTATAGATAAGTTTCAAAGACTAGGTAGCTGAATGTTTGATAAAAAAAACTTCATGGGGCTACACTATTAAGTAATGATTAGGGATCAAAACATTAGGGAGCATGTCTGACAGCCCAAAATATATCATTAAACATGAATAAGCAAATTAAATACCTTCAATACTTATGAAACAGTGCATTTGGATAAATGATAACAGATAAATGTGTTTTTTCATTATTAAGTAGCATTTCAAGACAAAAGCAATAATTCTCGAAGAGGATGGGAAGGCTGTCGTCAATAGAGCCTACAAAGTGCATCTATAATTGACCAAACTTTTGACAAAAAGTGTGTGAAGGTGCTCATTTTGTTGATCATCAGCAATCAACATAACATCAACTTTCACATTGACAATGATATCAATGAACAACCTAGACTGGAGTACAAAAGCACAATGTTATCAGCTTACAGGATGCAAAGCACTATGCATAATACTTAACAGACTGATGGTCCCCAAAAGTACCCAACACAGGTTGGGAAACCAATTGACCCTCAAGCAGCTTTTGTCAGGACACAGCCACTGCCAAAAAGTAAATAGAAAATGGGTCTCCAAAACATATAGAGATAGAGTCTTTCTACTTTAAGTTAAATTACTGCTTGGTGTTAGGTGTATGATCACACTTTTCTTGTAAGAGATTGTAAGTCTTTTGTTCCGTATTCTGCAAATGTGCAAATGCTTCAGTTCAGTTTTCTACAGGTTATGAGCCTAGTGATAGTAGTAATGGTCACTGGCTAATAATTTTTTCATCAGGACAAATGGAAATACAGGAAATAGTACATTAGGTTTCTTATCTACATGTTGTTACAGAAGTTGATGGGTATATTGTTAGCTGCAGAAAGCTTTCCATTTACAGCAGAAAACAATAAAGAATTTGCTGAGAGCATACAGTTTTTTTGAAAACTGAAGTTTAGCACTGGTCATGAGTGAAGCTGTAGGGACTTTTTAACTGTACACAGAACTTATGTCATTACAGAAGACATCCTTTCAGTTAGTTACCAACTCTATCATCTGGACAGAGAGCAGACAGCAGCAACTTAGAAATGCAGGCCAAAGTATAAGTGATAGTTTACTTGTGGCCATGGCTTTGAAGGGTTTACCCTCCCATTGTTACTATGTCATTGTTATGGTAACACAGGCAGACAAATGATTTTCACTTAGTTCAAAGTCTTAGGACACTGCACAAACATGAAAACTCCATTCAGACCAATCGATTATCATAAAGCCTTTGGGCCAGACCATGACAAAAGCAGAGGTAAGTTACTCGTGTGTATAGGTCGCACGTTTGACAGTAGGTTGGAAGCAATGTTGATTCAGAAAGAAATGGCCACATTATTACAATGCAGAAAGAGGCCAACAAATACTGATTATTCCACAGAGCTGGTGAGTTTTGCCAGTAACAAATCTGGTAATCACTCATCTCCATGTGTTGAATATTGGTCTACAGATGCAAAATAAGTTAGAAAGATACTAGTTATCAAGCTACAGGGCAATAACTCACACTATTACCAAGAAAATTAAAATTTGCATCATTTAATAGGGGATTTGATTTCATTAAATTGGCTGGTGTTTCAAAAGTTAGGGGCATAAAAGTGATAGGAGGTAAGTTACTTTGAAGTCAAAAGTCAAAATCATCACAAGCGGTAGACTTGTGATTTAAGCTTAGAAAATGCACTGTATCTCCCAAGTTCAGATGCTGGGGTGGCTGTACCATCTCTGTTCAACCGAAAGTTGCAACATGCCACTTTTTCAGAAACTGATGTCATTACCCTGAAAAAAGAAGCAACTCTGTGCCATAAAGCCTTAATAAGGATGGCTATCAGGTCTATGGCATTAAAAATATCCTCCCTTTCGTGTTATGATGTGCTGCTGGTTGCATCTTGGTCCACTATAAGCTCAGTATGTGCCATCAACACTATTGAAAAATTGGTGCAATCCACCTTTAAGCATATATCAAAACTACTTGACATAAACAGTAAATTTAGATTTTAAAATTGTGTGGTTTTGTACACCTTATTTAGAAGTGTTATTATTCTGTCAGGAAGATGGCATCCTTCTTTTTTTTTTGGGGGGGGGGGGGGTTCTTCATTTAACATCTTTTATTCCCAGTCATGGGGTTTGACGGTGCCCATATTCATGGGACTTGTTATTGGAGCATAGAGCACTTTAAGACCAGATGCCCTTCCTGATGTCACCAATTGTCCTCCAAGGAATCTAGATCTGATGGCCAGGAACTTATCCACTAGACCACGGTGGCTATGTGAAAATTGCATATCCAATTATGCTTTATTACATGATCATGTTGATACATTCTTAAGCTGATTTGTATTCTGAAATATACTGTTACATAGATTTTCTATCAGTAAGGAATTAAACCCAAAGTCTATCATGATTATGTTTTTGTAAAATAATACAAAGGGCATAAGTATAACAAGAAGGTGTACTTAGTGAGTTATGTTGTCTGGCTAAAAAATTAGGACAACTTCCTTTTTTCCATTGACCCCACGAGTGTCCATTACATAAAAAACATAATCTGATTTTAAAACAGTAATTTGTCCTCTTTTAAGTGGATTTTTGATGGCCCAATTATCTCCCTGTCATAAATTTATCTAAAAATCATGAGTGACAAAATCCTATTGCATCATTGAAGTAACTTATCGGTGAGAGAGCCAGTTACAAAAAATTTATAATCTAAAGGTTAACTTTGTCAATTGGAATATGCATATGTTCTCATCATGTACAAATCCTGTTAACATGATATTGAGGCTAGAAAACCCTCAGTATGAAACTGTAACATTATGGCTTAGAATTGGCTTAGATGCATCTAATCAACACTGTTATTCCATAAGGTTTAATCAGATAGCATCAAAAGTTTGATGATGTATGATGTAGCAGAACTGGAGATTGCTAGGACTGACAAAGCAGTATGGTGTGCCATCACCACTCTAACAGACAAATGATGGTTCCCCATCAGAGATCAATCAGATTGCATGTATTCTATAAGTATGGCTTTGTAATCAAAAGTCAATAATAAAACAATTGTAAAGATAAAAGTGGTATGCATAGGAGGAAAACCTTTAGCAGAGATGAAGCTATCCAGTGGAGAGAGACCAAACAATATACAGCCATGCAAAATCCCAAGGAATGGAAGTTGAGGGGCACAGCTTGCAAGCAGTCAGAGAGGAAACTAATCTATAATAATCTGTGTAAGCATAAAGAGTATATAAAGAAGAGAAACAAAGAAGAGAAGATGAAAAGAGTACAGAAAGAGAAGGAGTATGGAGAAAAAGGAAATCACTCAACATTGCATCAAGTTTAATTTCCCTGTTTTGTCAAGAAGTATAAAAACACCTAAGAGAAGCTTACCAAAAGATGAGAATCTGAGGAAGTAGCTTTTGCTACATTGTTCAAAGAGTACATTAGCTGTTCTCCAAGAAAAACAAGTCTTATCTCAACATGGACCAAAACAAACATTTCATTATCCCATGGTGGTAGACCAGCAATACTTCATGATCATGTGAAGAGCAAACTTGATGACTTCCTCTGTCATAATGGCATGCCAGTAAGCTTTACCTTACCTGGAAAGAACAACCAGGTTTACATTGGAAAACATACAAATAAGACAAAAAGTTCATACATGAACTTTCAACAATTCTCTTAGAGGAAGAGAATAAGCACCTCTCCTATTTAAAGTTTTCAACAATTTACCAATATGTTAAATCTAAGAAGGAAAATGTCATCCAAAGTAAGATTCCTGAAGTCAGCTGTTTGTGCCTATTATGTAAGAATGTAGAGCTGCTACGTGATGGTGTGAATAAACACATGGGGGGTTACCATTTGCAACAAAATACCATGAACTTGTACTTAAAATTGCATGTAATCTGTTGACAAAATCCTGTGCTGATGGTTGTTGTGATAAATGCCCTACAATTGATTTGGAGACTGTAGTGGATATTGACAGCATCTCAGACTACTATTGGATTAAGGAGCATTACTAAAAATGAAGGTCACTGAAGCCACAGGAAAAGAGGTCAAGAATAAATTGACTGAAATATTTAATACACTGAAGCTTCATTACTTTGTCAAGTGAACACAAACTCAAACCTATCATGATCACATTGAGAGATTGGAAGAGAACGAGCTTCTCATTCATGTTGACTACTCTGAAAATTACAAGAATAAACATCAGAATGAAATAAAATCTGCATTCTTTGGCCTACATCAATTTACAATTTACACAGCATGTATCTATAGGTTAACAGATGAAGGCATGCATTGCCAAAAGTTTGCCTTGGTTACTCCAGAGAATTACCATAGCAGTAAAACAACTTTTGCTAGAAATAGCTTTCTGATTTAACATGTGCCCGAGCAAAAAAAATTTCAAAGTATAAAATTTTGGTCAGATGGTTGTAACTCAAAATTAAGGAGCCAGCATGCTTTCTACATGTTAACCAAGTTTAGACTAGATATTGATATACAATGGCATTTTTTTGAAGCACATCATGAAAAAGGAGCAATCGATGGAATAGGAGGAAAGGTTAAGCATTCTGTTACTACAATGTGTTCAGAAAGCATGTTGTCATTGAAAGAGCAATGCTTATTGCCATTTATGCAGATGAAATCTCATCAAACATCCATGCCATTTACGTAGGTGAGTCATATTTAGAATTTTGTTATTTATCATGAGTGGTGCTCCAATCCCATATACATATACGGGGTACCCATGAGATTCACCTCACAAGCAGTGAATGGGACAACATGTGTCCCAGATTTTTACAGTACGTCAACATCTTCCACAGCATAATCATCATAAGCATACAACATCCCAACAGCATTGCCATTTATTAGTGATTACCACCTTGCATATATACCTCGCAATATATTATGAGGGAAGCTTATATCCTCATAGAGTGTTGGCAGTAAAGGAAAATGTCAAGGTTCAGTACCTTCAAAAGGTCCCTGCTCCCAAAGGTTCAACTTGGAGATGACCAAAAGTTGCTTACACACATGATTATGTAATTACAGACTTGAAAGAGAGCATTAACATTCCACAATTGCTTCCAGATGGTAAAAGAGATATTGTTTTCAAAGTTCCCAAACTGAACCACATCTTGCGGAAGTGACTGACTATTCAATTGTTTTACACTTCTGTTAGTTATATTTCAATAAATCTCTGACCATTATGAACATCTCTTGTGCAGATCATTCTATTAAAGAGGATGATTATGCATTCATGTTCCCTTTTCTCTGTGACCGCCCTCCCCCCTGAAAAGTCAAATCTCTTGTTGAATAAATGTAATCTTGTTCATTCATTTTCAGAAACGTAAAATATTAAAAATTTCCTGCAATTGTGAACATTTTGAGCCCATTTGAGCTGTAGGGTGAGAGAATTCTAGATAATGAGTGTCAATAACTTTTTGCAATGAGTGTTCATTTACATTTAGCTCTCATAACTTATCCTTTAGTTTAAAAATAACTATACAATAGGCCATTGTTTCAGTTCCTGACATCCATGGTGAAATAGTTTCTCAATATTCTGGATCATTGATGCCTTAAATAAAAACTGATATTTAAATAGTAAAACGTTGTGAGAGAGCAAATATCATCTAGAATATCCAATATTGATAATGGTACTTTTTCTTTATTGTTTTTAAAGTCCTTCACTCAATACCAGGCTGGATTGCCACTTAAGGTATAGAGTTACTTTGAAAGAAGTAGAAGGAAAAAGTAAACAGAAAAATAGATGTAATTTAAATACTAAAAATTAAAGATTTCCAAGAAGATGGTGATTGACATTAGACCATAAGTAAGAGTGAAGCAGTCTCAAGACAAAGAGTTCTGTATCTTGAAAGTCCTAGGGAAGAAACTGTCAGCATAGAAATTTCTGTTTGTTTTAGGAATCAAAATAGAAAACGCATGCAGAGAATCAGCATACAAAGTGGACATTGACATGATGAGGGGAAGAGGAACCAACTCAGCTAACTCAGAAAAACACTTACCAAAGTAGTACTTGTCGAAAAGACTCAAAGATGCAACCTTTCTACGTTAAGACAGAGGTTGAAGTGTGCAGGCCAGTTCAGGGCCAACCACACAAGAAATTCGTTTTTGGAATTTGGAACTGTAAGGGCATTTTGACCAAATAGTTGCATTATCTATCTAGGTTGTTATTATCTACTTTTGGGGAATAAAAAGTCCTTTCTAGCATTAATTAGATTAAGCAAAGTTACAGTGAAAAGCATGTATCAAAGGAGTGTCCACATCATGCTGGGATAGATTTTCTTCCGTCAGGTAAGAATCCCCCCCACCCTACCCCCATACAATTGAATATGACTATGACTTTTTTACAAGAAAAATGTTTTGTTGATGATGCTTTGTTGTACATCCTCCTTTGGGAGGGGAAATTATTGTCTGAATTTATTTTCTTTCCTTATGCAATTCATTTATAATGACCTCTACATTATGGTTTTCTTTATTCTTCTCTTCTAGTTGTAGCTTTGTATGTTGAATTAGGTGTGTTTTCAACAAACTACTTTCAATTATGAAGAGTCTATTAAATTCCTGACATTAAATCTCAGAGCACATTCAGTACCGGTAACAAGGAATTCAAAATCGTGGTTAGAGCTCCCTCCAAAGCCCATAGTATTGTTTATCAATTTTTCTGCCTCACTTTGCTAGGAATTTCCCACTGATTCCTGTCCGTGATTACAGATTGGTGCATAAGTTGCCAATTGACACTATTTAGTGTTGCCCCAATTTTCACATTGTTCCATTGGATCTACTACATGGTAAAAGGTAACTGATGCACTATGTTGAATTCAGAATGCGTACTTCTAAGTCCCTCTATTTCCCTCACATTCTCCTTTTCCTGTAGAGGAAAATGACTTGTGCTACTACACAAAACTGTAGAAAGTTTTGCACAATGTTTTTCTGATGACATTGATGCTAGTATCTACAATACACAGAGATCTAAATATACCAATATCCAGTACTCTGATTAGATGTATTGCATTCTCTGTCAAGCAGAAGGTTTGGTGGTGTTATGAGAATTTGCATAAACTGTGATTAGCTACTGCAAAACAATACCTTAAATTATTTTATCCATTTCAAACATAGCCCAAAAGATACAAATCACCAACATGTCATTTTAGGTTGCAACAGGGAGTTGAAAGTTACCCATTTGGGAACTTCTAGGCCAATCTGGCAACACTGACTAAGAGTCTGATAGAACACATAAAGGCTATCCTCTTCTTTCCCTATATTTCCTCTTTTAGTTTATGTTTCAATGTGCTTGCATTGTTTGTGGATTTAAGCTCAGTTGGTCCACTGTTCCATACTTGTGGTACAGGATATGACAAACATTTCTGGTCCATATTTGTTCTCTACAGTGAAGGTGTAATGTGTAACCTTCTGGTTATTTGGTTCCAAATTACTGAAAATAACATGTCTTTGGTGTATTTTGGAGAGAGGCCTTCAAAAAAGTCAAATGCTTCTACAAATAGGGACTGAGCAACTCTGTGCTTTGTTGGCAGCCAAATTAAAGCTTTGAAGTCATTGATTCTAACATCTGTTGTGTTTGCCAAGTTTTAGCAATAAAGAATACATTTACGTCAAACTGACTGGATTTTTTGACAGTCTTTTGTTCACATTTGATTCTTTAAAAAGCAATATGTCATGAGTACCATTACCCCCTTTAGACTACGGTTTAACAACTATAAATTGCAGTTCCACAATTTCTTGGTGGTGAGACAAAGCACGTCTGCCAAAGTAGCTTGTTTCAGCACTTTGTAGGAATTGGCCATCATGGTATGAGTGATTGGCAATTCATTCTTATCAACAGTGGTGAAACAGAAAATTTGGTCGGGCGTAAGGAAACGTTTTGGCAGCTCAAGCTTAATGTGTTTACACCAAGTGGACTTAACGAATGCGAAGTCCCGCAATAACAATTGAAAATTGCGCTGCGCATCCTTATTGTGTGGCTAGTAAGGGTGAACCCTTGCTGTGGTCATTTACGTCTCAGCTTTGAAGCAAGGCAGTGACAGGTGGCTTTACCTGACCTTGTCTTTATAATAACACATGAAGTTATTCTTAATAGGGCATTTTAAAATTTTTATAGGGTATGGTAATTTTAACACATTCCGATTTTACTACTAGTACTCTTTTGTATATGTAAATATCTTCAAGCACATGGGTATCCTTTAGACATTTTATTGCTTTTGATTCTGTTTATAAGAGTGTGTAACCTATCCAACTGTAGATTGACCTGATGAAGAAACGACAAGTTTTGAAAGCTTGCCAGAAGAACTAGATGTTGTTTTTAAGTGTTTTCAATTTCTCTGCAATGTTACTAGTTCTGTTTTTATAAGGTTTATATATATGTATCCATTTATATATCTATATCTCTTTCTATATGTGTCAACATATGTATCAACATATGTGGCTTCAAACAGAAGTTTAAAATTTTAATCATCTGTTGGCTGGTCATTATCCTATTATTTTAACTAGAGTTTTGAAAGACAAAAAATACCAATATTGAAAACAAATCTGGCAAAAATGATAGAAATAAGGTCCAAAAAAGAATCAATGATTTGAATAATTAATCCGATGACATGGGTCAAACTAACCAGATACACAAATACTGTTTATAGTAGAGAAAACTTAAAACTGGAGAAGATGTGTAAATACCCACTCTTTTGCAAGCAGAGGTCGAAATTGCCTTATGACACCACCAACAGTATAAATAGTTAAAGTACCATTTAAGCTAGGAAAGTTTACTACACCTAGACTTTGGAAGCACTTTTGGGACTTTAAATGACCATCAGGTCTAAAAAGGGAGCATAATTGTTTAATTAAACTATCTATGACTAGTTCCATACACATCAAGAGAGAGCACAGTGAATGTCGATCTCAACCACTCCTCTTCACTTTTTCAGATTTCCACAGTATAGAATTATTAAGCAAGATATATAAACTGACTCCACGAATGCAGACAGTCTTTCATTTGCAAGTCTCGTGAGGTTGGCTTTAAAGATGCAAGTATGCAGGCAAACAAATTTCAGGTTAGACCTTTATGTTGATTCATAATTCTACAACTGATCAGTGTCCTGATGCTGACACCAAGGTTCACTAAAGGTCTATATGATCATACTGATATTCAAATAAGCTCCAGAAAAACTTGAAGAACACCACGTTATTCTGACTGACCCCACAAAGTACACAAGTCCGCAAAATAATGAATATTGTTTATATATACATGTTTTCACACTGCCGGAAGTCAAGCAAACAATCGCTCCAAAATCTTATTTCATTCATTTCTGATCAGTCAGTTTTCCATTAATTTATTTCCACTATCAATCCAAGGCCGAGTATGTATGTAATGTTGCTACCTTTTTACAAACATGAGGGTAATCCGGTTTTTACCTTTTTCTCTGCGTGTCACATTGCCCTATCCATACAACAGATAACGGTATACTTAATCTCGGAATCGTTATGGCCATTTTCAATACCATTAAGACCATACCATTCGGTCATTATACCATTATACTTGTCTCTGAACAAACTTTTATCTTTCATCATCTACGTTTACAGGAACAGTGTCTCTGTAATACGGTATCTTCTTTTTTGGCCAGTCTAGCTTCAGTCTGCCCCATCTCTATGAAGCTCCGTTATAATTGATCAATAAAAGAAATCACTCTGCTACAACGTTACCGGGTAAGTTATTCTATGGGTATATAGGTAAGGTTAACAACCCGTTATGACATTTAAGGGATTTCGTTGTTCTCGTCGAAAAAGGATAAAGCCCTAATATAAATCTCTCCTTCCGGTCAAGGGATATGGCTAGATAATCGGCCTGTAATACAGTCAACAGATGTGTGGTTCACTTTTTTGCTACCTTGACAATGCCGGCATTGAAAGAAATTGTACACTACCACATGGGAAGTCAAAAGCAAAGAGCTGAGCACGTTGTTCATTATTAACCCCGATTGTCTTCAAATAATATGAACGCTGAGTAATTTGAGAGTTTGCCTGTTGAATTGTCTATTAAAGTTGATTTATCGAGTGAAAAGCAACGAGAAGCTGTATGAAAGTGTTACAATACACATGGGGTACAATAGCATGGGTCGGTGACGCTGTCAAACCAGGGTGCAAGTAGTAACAAAACACTCTACGATCAAACCATTCTTCAAACACCTGCTTTAGCATTTTCTGTCAATGATACCCGGTGCTGCACTGAAAACTGGCAAGTTTTAATTGTCTTCCTTTTCAAAGAAACTCCTCCATGAATCGCTGAACGAGAACCGGTTGAGCAGGTCCAAACGTTCCTCTGACAACACCCCTACAATTCAACAGCAGCCAGCTCTCATCCCCACCGTAAAAGCCATATGATAATTAATATTTAATCAGCAACCAGTTGTCTCGACGCTGAAAAAGTTTTCCATCAGTGGACAAAGTCTGAAGCAACGTTTGGCTGATAATGTTGAGGAAAGCTGATACCAAAGCAAGGTTATTCTAAAATTCTTTATCGGTCTGAAGGATAACCCCTTCACACTTCCCCCTTGACATCCTTAGCAGCGGTAATATCATAGTAGGTTTATTCTGAGTTGATTAACACGACTGTACTTATATTTTAGGGGTTAATGGCGTGTTTCGACTGGCCTGAGGCGGGAAATCTTGGTAACAGATATGGTTATTTCGATTTAAAGTAAAAGGAGTAAACAGTGTGGCTGTAATCACTTGGCCCTCCCAGTTTTTCAGTATAAGCGAATGATAAAAAATAAAAGTAACCCTCAACTCATGAGACGAAACTTTAAATCACACTACAATTCAAAACCCAACCGCTGAGAAATACCGATACTAAACAACTTTATCTGGAGGATGGTACGCCTGATGTCCCGTCTTCAGTTACACCCTCACACCTCTTGTCTCAGTGCGTAACCAAATCGCAACCATAACATTTGTCTGATGGGCTGTATAAATAAGTTATAGTCTTCCAATCTAACTTGGTCTCCTAAGTAGTTCACAAAATATCAAATGCGTCTATGTGACATACAATTTCACTAGCTGGTGAAACCAACACTTACCTTGCGAGCCGGTGAGACACTTTCGTCGTGCACAATTTCAGTAGTAGCCATTTTGACAAGTGGGACACAAAATAAATAATATCCTCCAATATCTGTAGGCCCTTTACAAGATTGTCATCTCTTACGAAGCTTTAATGATCGTAGGACTACTTCTAAGTTAAATTAAACGAAAAGCACCGCCATATAGCAGTGTAGTTCTGGGTTGTTTCCCCTCTTGTACCCTTCTCGACGACACTGAACCTCACGCGAATCGCCTTGCACCTTTCTCTTTACCCCTTTCATTGTTATTCGTACAGCCGTGTCACGTGACACAAGACCCTTGTACAGGAGCCGAAACTCGAAAGGAGGTACCGGATTCGGAAAATGCCAAGGTCTATGATGTCGTCAGCGCCACTTTCATTGGTTCCAAAGATTCTGCTGGATTTGTTGTTGAGGAAATCGTCAGCGATTTACAGTTGGTGAAGGCTATCAGGAAATTCATATCAACGTCTAGTGCCGTTTTCCCTTCAAAAATCGTTTCCTCAGGGATCGCTGAGCTTTAATTCCTTAGAATAGGCTGGATCTAGCACAGAAAATCTCAGCTCAATGGTTGTGCACAACGTTTAAAATCGAAATATCTCATGGGGTAAATCAATGATATCGGAATCTCCATTCACTCTATTTACGCGATTATGAAGTTTGCTAGTTTTACATATAGTTTTACCTAAGACTGTATACTTTTCCTTTCGAGATAGTCATGTAGAAATTCAGGTATTATGGGAGGACGAAAACATTACTTAACCGATCAAAACTGGATCTTTCTGCCATTTACGAAACCAAGGATGTAATCACAGTGGGGTGCAGTAAGTAACTGAAAGATGAATTAATAATGTTTTTAAAACTTTAAAACAATTGCAGAGCAGGTTAGTTTGTGTGGAAATTGTGAAGTTTAAACCTTAGACAACCCTGTATTACTCTAAATACCCCACCCGATTATAAAGGGAGACAAGTAAAATGCTAGAAAGTTAGAGAAGCACTTTCTTAAAATCTTTCTACATGTACTATCCTAGAAGGACTTTTAACCATAGACGCATTATTCTAGAATCAAATCGGTGCTAAAATTAGGGAATTAGGGTAAGTGTTTCTAGGAAGGTACATCTTGGCAAGAAAATTTCAACAATCGTATAACTTAGCAATTCTAGATGAGTATGTACCCTAAAATTCTAGCATTTCATTATGACCCTTAAAAGGAAGTAACAACGTATCACATCGCTATGGAGGTCGGATGACAAAATTCAAGTGTGTGTGCAAGTGTGTCTCGGGGGATGGATTGGGGGAGAGGCACAAACAATATGGGAGAACTTATTTCCGATCTCTTGAGGCGAGGCAGGAAATTTAATGCCTTATATGTCAGATGGTTATATCTGAAGAGGATCAGTACCAGTACTTTTAATCACGTCCCCTAAATTTGAACATTTAATTCTATTAATAATTCACTGTCCTCTTGCCTTTACATGATGCTTTCAATCTATAATTGAATATAAATAACTTTGCCCTGTTAAAACTCGCCTTACATTTTCATATTCTATATGGATTTTCAAGCATCATTCTAGTTTTATTTTTATCAATATTTTTGTATTGTTTTTTTAAAATTGCAGATGAAACCTGATTTGTGATGCCTAAAACATCAATACAGTAAATAAATACATACACGCTTAACTAAATTTTTAAATGTAAACAAATGTAAATTGTACTTAAAGTTAACTTCAATTAATGGGGTATCGTACATAAACGTAGCAGACGGGACAGGGAGGATTCGCCCCCCCCCCCTATAGGGCACAAATGCCTTTAAGACGGGCGAAACTGTGAATCGAGACCAATAACGTGTCCGAGCAAAACATCAATACTCAAGACTCATGTTCGATAATTCAGCTGCCGAAAGCCGTGCTTTGTAATTCAATACAGTCAATCATGCATTTATTTGTCTTTTAAGCCTCAAATGAATCTTTTCTATTACAACAGGTAATATTTTACCACTTACTGCTCATTCGGGCAGAAAACCGCGTGCCCCCTATATTCGAAGCGCTCCTACGCCGATGGTATCGTGTCACAGACGGTGGACAGTGTAATAGTTTTTGCACATTAAGGCTGAAGCGAGTACACTTCTAATATTCAGTTTTGGACAAAGTAACGTTTTCTTCTTTAGCGCACAATAGTATCTGTTTGCCATCCTTGGAAGGCTAACGGTAGATTATAATTCATGGGTAGGGGCGGATCCAGCGTTTGAGTTGGGGGGGGGGGGCATTTGGAAATTTTTTCTAATTTCAAGTAGGTTCACAATCAAATGTAATGTAATCTAATTCTTTAAGTACGTTCATATAACAGTTCTTTATTACATTTATCTGTTTATGTGCTTACTTTTCTTATCTTATTTATCTACTTATTATATATGATATGTCTTGAATGATTTTTACTCAAAATTTGACACTTTGAAATTTTAACGTTTGGGGGGCCATGCCCCCCGGCCCCCCTCTGGATCCGTGCCTGTTCATGGGTAAATAGGCTGGTTCTTCCCATTGGTCTTGTTTAGCTTAAACTAGTGCCTACTGGAGGTTGTACGGAGGGGCCCAATTTATTCCTCTCCCGTTTTAGGGTATCTATGTGTCGAATACAACACCAGCATATTACTAGCTTTGTAATAAGACTGTAATGACTAAATAGTAATGGCTGAAGTTAGACATCGGTGTTCTAAAGTCACGATGGTGGAAAATCGTGAGAACACAGGGAATCCACCCACCGTCTTCGCAGTTGGGATGCCTATATTGCGTCAATACAAGACGACATGAAACTCGACGGGAAAAAAAACCTCCTCTAGGTCTGGGAATAAATTTTAATCCAGCTCCAGTAGACAATTCTTAAACTAGTCACCGAGAGGTTCAACTTACAACAGCAGTCAGTTACAGGCACAATATAGGTGTTTATATAACCACTTAGAATGGACCACATCAAATGTAAAATAATACAGGAAATGAACCCTGATGGCCCTGACGGCCCTGACTAAAATGGTCCCCGTAGACTGAGCGCTCCTAAGGCGGTGCAGGGTAGCTGCCAGTAGCAAATCCTATATACTAGAGAATGAGACAGATAAAACCTTGCAAACATTCATACCGGGTACCAAAGTTCTCTATAATCGCGAAAGTAAGCCCTCTTCGCTAGTGGTTCCATGGGTTTGTGACAGCAATCAGGCCCATAGGCACGTTGTAAGAGCGAATTTTGAACTGATCACCGCAATGACAAATAAAGGCCAAAGCACAGAATTTCACGTTTTGATAGTTCTTTCAAAATTATCAATAACTTTAGTTTCGAATTTTAACCAAATACCTTTTTGTTCTTTTAAGTTTGTACGAGCAAGAGATTTCTAATCCATTGCTTCTCCCAATTATCTCGATGTCCAGTGACCACAATTGCTGTTCTATCCACTGGAGTATAAAGCGGTATCGGCAACTCTTACATGGCTCCAATGACACATGAACAACTATAGCATTGTTCTCATTAACAAGCTTTAATGCTTATCAATCTTGTGGATTGTCTTCTTCCATATAACATCTTCATCATTTCTCCGATATCAGGAGTCGCATGTACCTTTATATCCATGGTGACCAGTGATAAAGCTTTCAAATTCGAACTTGGGTGAAGTGTAAGTCTCTGCGTAAGCCGTGTTTAGACGAAATGGCGATCGATAATGATATTAACGTCACGCAAACTACTAACCATAGGATTGCAAGAAATACGAAACATTCAAATGGTTTTATCCTCAAAACATCTGAAATGTAACATTCAGTGACAGTGGAGTAGCTAAGTAAAAATAGTTGGTCCACCGTAAGTTTACGGAGTAGCAAAACAGTACGAACATTCAAAAGCAGTCTCTTTAGGGAATTTTCAAGCACAAAAATCTCATGAAAGAACAAAGCGGTAAGCAATGTAGCCAAAAAATTCCTTCTGTACCAAAATCCACCAGATTTTCCCTTCAGCCACCCAAAAGATTATTTTTCAAAGATATTTACTGTAAATTTGATAAGAGGATAACCAGCTTTAGTAAAAAACTGGTAAAACCTGGTAAAAGCTCGAACAGAACTTGCCCTCTCAAACATCCCATACAACCATAAAGATCCCGCTCCTGCTCCCAAAATATGGCAGGAGTTGAGGCTCGAAATGATTCAGTATATACATGCTGGCTAATAAATTCATTACCAAAAACAATAGGAGGTCATGCTATCTGGGAAAGACAGGACACAACTCCTGGTTGTATCTTGGCACTAACTCAGTCATCTGACCATGTTTTATTGGAGGCTTTTTTTCTCAGAAAAAGGATAAAAACGAAGAGAGCTTAATGTTATGATACTTATTAGATTGTAAATAAATTAATATTTATGAAAATTTCTATGGAATTTTTTATCAAATTTATACTCCTGTCCAGCAGGACAAGCAGGACCTCTAGCTGCGCCACTGATAACATTGAAATATTTCTCGTGGAAAATTCTTGGTAATCAGCTAAATATTACAGTTCGTGTTTGATAAATGAAACGAAAGCGTAATACTATTGAGTTCAGATTGAGGGTTTAAAACATCTGGAAGGAAACGATTTCAAACTTCCAGCGACTTTGAAATGAGTCATCACAAAGCTACCTTAAGTGTATTTGAATTCGCGCGGATTTGAATTCGTGCGTTTTAAATTCGCGCACCCAAAATCGATATAATCGCGCGGACTTAAATTCTTGCACCTTAAATACGAGCGAACACAATAAGATTGAATGAAAATTGATGGCTACAAGTTGTTTTCTGTCCAAAAAAATGAACAACAATGAACATCCATTTGTATCTGTCAGTTTGGCTCAAAGAACTAAATCTACCGCTACTGGTATCGAAGTTGCTGGTCATTTGCGCAGGGAAATTTCGAGATTTTATAAGTTCTGAGATTATGGCGGAGAGCTAAGAGCCCAAAATATCTCCGATTCCGCAGGGCGGCTTAGAAATTCCGATCACATTAACAGTTCACAAAGGAGGTTTGCCTGACAAGGTTTTCAAGAAGAAGAAGGAATTTGTTGATGATTATTACTTAGAGCCAGACCAGATTCCTGCGACAGAATATCTTGTCCGCGAAGAAGAGGATGACATATAAATCCATCATTTGTTGTACGAGTTGAATGATTTCCACGAAGAATATAGTTCTTTAATGATAGTGAAATGTGTACTTTGTCAGTAAAGTTTAATAAAAAATGTTTGACAGGTCTTATAAGGGGCAAATTAGCAACTAATGAGAAAAATTCTACAGTTGTATTTTTGGATTGCGCCAAAAATAGTACTGCGCGAATTTAAATACACATAAGGTACATGATGGTTAATTGATAAAGAAATATTTCAAGGACTTTTAATCAGCCGAGAGGTAAGAATTGAGAAAGTGCGATATACCTTTGTTTGTTGAAATTACTGCGGATTTAAGTGAAGCTTGTATGCTTATTGACTGAGAAAATTGTGCCTTAGAGAAAGCAAAACAATAACATAGCACGCTCATGGGCTTGCTTCCAGGGTGATAGGATAAAGTCTTGCTACTATGAAAATATGTACAAATTCAAGAAGACATTTGACTCGATGCGTAGAGGCAAAATTATAAAAATACAAAGAGCATACAGAATGCTAATTGCAGCTGTTAAAGCTATGTGCACAATTACTCAAGCCAAGTTCGTGACATCTGACGTGGAAGCAGAAATATTTGACCGCAGTTGTTGTGCAGCGGATACTTTGGTCCTATTTCTCTTTGTTATTTTGCTTAACTCAGCCTTGGTGCTGATCAATTGGTGGAAATGAGGAGAAATTGTTCATTAAATCCACAGGATTAGGAAAACACTCCAAATCATCAACCACAGGTCTGCAGTGGCATAACCGCCAGAAGAAATGAAGCTACAATACATATCAATTGATACTCTTATTGTCCCCTGTTGTCACTTCTTACCACCCCCTCCTTGATGGAAACGCAGATGCAGGTCTGGATATTTCTAATGACATTAATATTATCCTTACTAAGATTATTAGTACTGCTAAACTTGAAAATAGCTAGAAACAACCCGTTCATAGTAACTGAAAATTTTTTATCGTGCCGAATCTCGTTAGAATTGCACTCGGCAAATTTAACGTAAAGAGTGGATTAAAAGAATTTGAAAAAAGGAAAGGTACAAAGAAATGCCAGCAAAAGGAGGGCAAAAGATGAAGACAAGTTGACAATTATCTGAAATGGCGTGTTGTATGAACAAAGCCCTTTTGCATACACAGGTCAGGCTCCTATTGTTTAATGCTTCAAGTACACTCAAGTGGAATGGCGATCTGGAGGAACGTGCTGCGAGGTACAGTCGAGAAGAATTTGGGACGTGAGACCCACGTAGGGTGATCTATAGCGGCATTGAAATTTATAAGTATTATTGCTTAACTGGTGGGTGGGAAGAACGTCATTCTTAGCAGAAGGTGGGCAAGGATTGTGCCTAAAAATAACTCTGGGGTTGCGTGTGGAAAAGGATTCGATGAAATTTGGCGTGACAAAAGCTTGTCAGTTTCTTACTATGAACACGTTGTTTCTAGATATTTTTAAAACGAAGTCTTATCTTACATCATCAAAGGAATTGTGTTATTGAAGATCAGTTAAGGACAAATACCTGACCAGACTGGAGGATTTCAATGATCAAGGCTCATGGGTAATTGACACGGAGAAATACTTTAGGGTAAGGGAACAAGAGGCATATAATATACTTTGATTCAGGTATGGCGTGCGTCAAACATTATGGGTACCAGCAGTGCATCAAAGATGTCCTAGTATTTTAAGATTCGATTCATCACAGAAGCAGTTTAATCCATCCTACTATATCGCTGTGAAAAGTGGTTAGTGACAGGAGCTTACACCGATAAGTTAAGGAAAGTCAAGAACATTATATGAAAAACGTCAAATGTTTATCTTTGCGACGAATTAGCACCTGTGAGATATACGATTGCAACCAGAATTAACTGACAGGCCATTGTTATTGTTACCCTAGGTTACTGCCCACTAGGTGGTGTTTTGAAAGAAGATCCAGAGGAATTGGTGTGCACGACCACTTCAATTAAGGGGAGTGCAGATTTTTCTGCCTCATTTATAGGTCTAAATATTTGAGCTACTTTGATAGTTAAACTCATATAATTTTTCGAAGCGACTGAATATCAGTATTTCGAACATTTGTTACCAGAGTAGGGGTTTATAATTTTTGCTTGAACGTCGATTTTCAAGAATTTTGGAAGACACAGTGCCCCTGTACCCCCATCCCGTACACGTATTTCTAGAGACCGATATAGAAAAGCTCTACTATCTACACATACTGAATTAGGTAAGCTAAAACATTACTTGGGTCCGTGAATGTAAAGACGTAGGACTTCAGACACTCTTCGATTATTGTAAATACCAATCGCAAAAATGTGTATCAGGCGATTCACTGTAAACGTATTCTTACAAATTCTACCAGAAGTATAAACTCTAATAGTCAGCCGTCGCATAGGAAATCTAATAGATTGGCAGCAAAATCAGCAAATTTTATCTACTAATTAAGAGACTTGTTTTATCATCCTTAGTACTTGTTGTTTGTAGAAACAAACTTTCTGTACCGTACATTCTCTAGGATGGGAAATAAAATTTTTTTATGGGTCAGCCATTCAGATGGTGTAATATTTTTCACACTTTAACTTATTGATGCTTTTATTGCGCCAATATACAAAAAGGAAGTCTATGGGGGCACAGGTGGGCTATAGAGCAAATTGTCATCCTCCATAACGTGGAAAATGAGAGATACTCACTTCAGGAATACCTACTAATTGATGGCTCAAAAGATAAAGGAGAGATGGGGAGAGTATATTAACATCCTCCTAAATGTGGAAAATGAGAGAGACTCACTTCAGAAATACGTGCCAATTGATGGCCCACAAGGTAAAGGAGAGATAGAGAGAGTATATTAACATCCTTCTAAATGTGGAAACGAGAGATACTCACTTCAGGAATACCTACCAATTGATGGCACTCAAGATAAAGGAAAAATGAAGAGAGCATATTAACATCCTCCTAAATGTGGAAAATGAGAGAGACTCGCTTCAGGAATACCTACCAATTGATGGCTCAAAAGATAAAGGAGAGATTGAGAGAGTATATTAACATCCTCCATAATGTGAAAAATGAGAGATACTCACTTCAGGAATACCTACCAATTGATGGCTCAGAACAGAACAAAACAGATCTGAACATGAAGTGATATATGCCATTACGACAATGAAATGAGGAGAGGCAGCAGAGTGTTCTTGAAAGGTAATGGTTTTCTTAAAATTCATTTCATCTGAATTGGAGTTTAGTGAACAGGTCCACGTATAAAAGGAGGAGAGATTACCCTTTTGAATGTGGAACTTTAGGGGTATCAAGCTGCTAGCAGACAACATGGAGATGTTGAGAAAAGTTACAGAGGAAGTTTTACGGGTGCTTGTCACTGTAAACGACATGGGCTTTTGTATAGCAGAGATGAGGCAACAACAGACATAGCTTTTATTATCAAGTAGCCGCAGAAAACCCTGTTGAGGTCAACAATGACCTGTTTCACACATTTTCCGACTCGGGAAAAAAGTATGACAGTGTAATGGTGCTTCTGGCAACGAAAGATAAAAGAAAAGGAGATAAGGATGACGGAGATGATGTGTTGTTGATAATCACAACGACGAATTAAGATTGTCTTGTTATTTCCATGAGCATAGGTTATATTCTCTTGTTAAACGTTACCCCAGATGAGCATGTACTTGACCTTTTCTGTCATCCGCTTGTATGTGAAATTTTGCAAGATCCAAGGGAAAGCTCTGTTTAGCGGCTGCTTTTTCCTGGCGGAAACGATTCCGTGAGTACAGGAAGCATTAAAATAAAGAATTTCGAAGCCAAATGTGACGTAAAGGGTTGGAGAAAGAGTCATGCATTAAATAAATTTTTTTCATAGCTGAGTTTGCATTTTCAGGTACATTATAAAACGGAGGCAAAAAGGTCACGGTAAGGATGTTTACTACAAATCTATTGTGATTTAGAGACGCGGGGTGGGTTTATCTAAGATCTGCCCTTTCCTGTCATGACTGATTTGTAAAGCTATCTGGTGACAGTCTCCTTTCATGTAACAGCTAGGTTTTCTGTTTTCGGCACAAATAATAAGCATTTAAGCACGCTTTTCCCCTTTTCTGTTGCAAACTGTCGAATTGTCTGTGAAGTAGCCTTGATAGTAAACCACGAGGCATTGCACTGGATCAACCTAGTCCATGTGTGGGACTTTGAAACCTTAAACTGTCAAAGTCTGTTTGATGGATCAACACTATTTCTACCGGGTTCAGTTTCATCACACTTTATTACACGAGGTATACGTGGAACGTTGAAAAATCGGGAATTCGGAGTACGAAAATATGAAATGGTGTGGAGGTAGTAGCCATTGAAGCTGTTATGCCACGACCTAATTATACCCAAGTACAGAACCACACAGGCTAATATTTCCATTTGGCATAATTGGCTGTCAGGACCTTTTATGCTGTTTCAATTTCCCTGCACTGGAGTAAAGGTTTTGTGTACAAAAAAAACCTCTTCGATTCTATTCATCATTGTGCAAAGAAATTGACTGCAGAATCCATCGCCTTTACAGTTTATCATAGCTATCCAGACAGGACATAAGCTTTAATGAAGTACAGACCAATTATTCAAAATGGATTTTTCACGGTAAAGAAAACAAGGATGGCAATCGTTATAATAAGTGTTTAAGCAAAATAAAAGGATACAAAGGGCATTATTGCAGATATCTGCTTCTCTTGTTTTGAGATTCGATAATTTGAAATACCTTTGCAAGAAGCAGACCATGTTATTCACGGCTTCCTGTTGTCAACAATCAATACTCAATATCGACGTACACTTATTCACTTCTACCAAAGGACATATTGCGTTTACATATGGGGTAAACAGACGCTTAATCAAAGCTGATAGAAACTAAGCCTGTTTATAGCATAGTGGGGTATTATTTATTTTCAAATCGTACATTTTCTTCAAAGGGTTCATTTTGGACGGATGGCGGGTAAGTCAATGCCTTTTCTTGGCAAAAAGAACATTTCTGGGAAAACATAAAAATGGATACGAGGCTTCAAACTGGAGTGGCATAGACGGCATGAAAATACACGACTTGGAGATGGAAATAGGGTATAATTGTACTGCTATAAGGAAATTCCATTGACGACAATGCTCGAGAGAGCATGGAAATTGGCTGTTACTTAAGAAATCGTAAATCCATGTTGCAAAAAATAAAGGAATCCAGTGCTCGATCAAAAAAAATCTTTCACATTTGTGGATGACAATGAAATTGAGTAAATGAATACAACAAATTCATCAAGAAGGGTAAAATGAAAATAAGCCTTTAAAAGCCAAGATCAACTCGTTACTCATCTATTCTAAGTGATCATGATACTCTAGAAAATTGATATTGTAACAAAGTCGTATAAACTTGCCGATTCAGTTATCTCACTTGCACTGTTTAAGGTTTATATAAGTGAAGCATAGTCCTAGACACTTGTCGACGCAATTTGTCTTGTATAAAAGTGTAAATGAATTTACATTTAATGTAAAGAAGTTTAAAAATAGAGGTATAGTCCAACGAGAATCAGACAGGATTTAATAAGACTCAACAACATATTGTACGAGATTACTTACATTATCAGTACGTACGATATACCAATAAATATGATTTTAGCATCTTAACTTACATCGTCATTTTCTGAAGAGGTAGAGGATATCTATTGCTATGAGTCACAGTGTCTATTTAAATACTGCCACTGCCCTCTGTTATTGTAGATCAATTACGAGATTTTCGAAATAAATTTGATCACGTCAGAAAAATATATCTCGTCTGCAAAACTCGTTTAGAAATTAAAGGAATTAAATGACGTCATAGTCCTTTTCAGTCAGCCAGACCACAGCATTATGTAACACACCTATTTCACTTCAACATTTATTCCCCTATTGAATATTTTAATATTTGAGTATATTTAAGATTTGGTTATTGCCCATATCTATACATTGTATTAGCCAGTTATATTTTATAAATGCAGTAATACATTTTCAATTAGAAAAAAAATCAGTACACGTGTATAAGATATTAATATATAAAGTCGACATCCGTTATCTCGAACTTTCACGGGGCCCAGTAATTTGTTCGATATAGCGTATGTTCGAAATAGACAAATTGTCGAAAAATAACTATAAAAATAAGTCGCATTTCTATTTCTTTGCCTGTATATGTGCTTCTTCGCAAATGGTTTTCTAAACCACCATTGACCCCATTTTATGGATAAGTAACCGTTTTTTAATAATGGGAGATCTTGTAGATCTGAAAAGTAAGGACCAAACTGAAATGACATTAAAAAAGGTAAAATATTAAGGACAAAGAGCAACTACTTTTTAAAGAAATCTTCAACAGTTTGTTGTTTCATTTGCTGCTTAAAATGTCTCTCGACGTTACGCTGAAGCTGATGGCAAGAAGTTTGAGTGCTGTTTTCTTCCACACTGAATAAAGAGAACCTCTGTAAAAGCTCGATCGCGTCAAGCAACTCATCTCTTTCTGGGCATTGATCCGGTTCATCTCCTTCATCCTCTTGATTTTCATCGTCATAAACCTGTTCGGTTGGATAATCATTGAATTCGGCCTAGATTTCATCATCTGTTAGTTGTGGCTCAGTTGAAACAACATCCTCGTCTACTTCTACAAGAACTGCAGCATCTATATCGTCTGGAACTGAGTCTGGATGACAGTCTTGGAGGTAATCTATCTCATCTTGCAGCTCCTTAAAGGGATCGTCTGTATCACTAACAGCAGCTCCCTGATTTCCTGAGGAAATCCCACATGTTGCAAAGCAATGGTTATGGAATCTACGGAATCCCATGCGGAGCATAGCATTTGAATTCCACTCAACAGTGAAATTTTGGAAAGGGTTTTTGTCCTGTTCAGGCTTCTAACATACTTCCGGACAATATAGCGACAATAAATTGCTTTTAAGGATCTTATAACACTCTGATCCATGGGTTGAAGCTTGGATGTGGTGTTCGGCGGGAGATGCAAGTGTAAGTTTATTGCTTTTAAATTATCAATCATCGGGTGAGCCGGGCAATTATCGATTATAACAGCATTACGTCTTCCTTCAGAAAAATTTGCGGTCAAGCTCACGGACCCACTCTTCGAATAAACCCCCGTCCATCCAGCTCTTATTCTGGTTTCTGTAACGATAAGGAAGAAACGTCTCATTTTTGAAGCAGCGAGGTTTCTTTGCTTAGCCTATGATGAATATCGGTAATTTCTCACCCAGGGCTTTAGCTGCTGCCATACCAGTGATACGAATGTTACTACGTTTTCCTCTAGAACATTTTTCTGATTTAAGATAGTGAGTTTTATCAGGAAGGCATAAATAAAATAATCCAAACTCATCAGCATTATAAATGTCCTTTAGTTCGTAATTGGACAGTATTGCGGGCATGGATGTTTCATTCCACGGATTTACCATTTTAGAACGTACTTACTGAATTTGACTCACTGGACACAGTTTTGAAGACAATACTGTTCCTTTTTTCCACCGTCGCAACCAACCATCAGAACCTGCAAAATTGACGACTCCAAGTGCTTCTGCGTATTGAACTGCCTTTTCTTTGTTCAGAGCACCAGAGACGGGTACATTCTGGCTTCGTACACCCAAAAACCATTTAGTACAGCTTTATCGACACGATGGTTTGCTTTGCGATGTTTCTGTCGCTTAATATTGCTCCCTTTTTCGAGAGCAGAAAAAGGTTTATCTTTGCTCTTCATCC
The DNA here is from genome assembly GCA_010016065.2 of Carybdea cf. marsupialis auct. non (Linnaeus, 1758). Lineage (NCBI taxonomy): Eukaryota > Metazoa > Cnidaria > Cubozoa > Carybdeida > Carybdeidae > Carybdea > Carybdea cf. marsupialis auct. non (Linnaeus, 1758). Next base: position 54,934 of record JAAAKL020000130.1, read on the forward strand.
ACGTAGATATGGTGTATTTTGGTACGCCATACTTTGCAGCCACATCCTTATTTGAAACTCCACTTTTCGAGATCTTTTAATGCAGCACACCTCTCTTTCCATGTTTTGTTCACAAGTTTGCGTGTATTAGAGACCAACATCTTTTCACAAACCACACAAAAACGACAAAATTTGGTTTTCTGTTTTTCTGTGCATTAGCGCTATCTTATTCCAACATTCGAACGTTCAAATGTTTTCACTTGTGAATGGAAAGTATGTTTACGTTTCTGGTTTTAACTTTGGTCAGAAAGTTCGTCATATCCGGTATTTCTGGTGCAAGGGACCAAGAGAATTGTGCGAGATAGCGAAAAGTTCGAGATAGCGGAGTTCGAGATATCCAACGCCATTTATAAGGAAACCTTAACTCAAAGCTCAGGGGACTTGAAAACTGTTCGACATAGCGAAAGTTCGAGATAAACCGCGTTCGAGATGGCGAATGTCGACTGTATTTCCATTTACCTATCAGTGCAAATCAGCCTTTCTTTCAGGTTTTTGAAAACATTTCATGATAATCTCGATGACGTTTTACAAAACTGAATGATGAATGACGAGTATCACTGTGTTCGTTAGGGTGTAGTTGAAGAAATTTTCACTGTCCAAGTAGTGACAAAGATCCTCAGATTTTTTCTAGAACGTTTTTGAAAAAAATAAACGAAGCCAGAGTAATTGAAGAAACAATAGTCTCATTACTGCTACATGAAATAGATGTTATACCAGCTAGAAAAGCTATGACATTGTTTCGAACTAACTTACTCAAGTAAGGTATAAAATCACTGTTGTGCCGCTATTAGCAATGACTACTCGGTACTAGCAAAGATTTAAAGTTGTGTCATGAATTATTACAGTCGAACCTGTCTATAGCGAACATGCTTTATAGCGGACACCTGGTCAAAGCGGACACATTTTCTAGGAACGGACCGAATCATGGTCAAACTCTCATAGAAATACCTCTATATAGCGGACAATTTTATAGCGGACACTTGTTATAGCGGACACATTTTCTCAGAACAGCCTGTAACCTGTGTATAGCGGACACTCGTATTTTACTCACATTTAAGCCCCCCTAGCCATATGATTCCGTGTACGTATTCAAACAGCTTTCATCTGAAGCAACTCTCGATGAGTATATCGACTTTGATGCAGATATCAATCGTCAGGGCCTGCTATTGACACGCTAAACATCGATTGGAGACAAGATTCACGTGAAAAAACCATCAGAGATGTCGTGAACACACAGAGAGAGGACGAGCCAAATTGCGAATCAGATGACGAGATAGAGATAGCTAACTTACCAATTGAGATCGACGCAGCATCATTGACGGCTTCAGAGGCAATTTGGCGTCCCGACAAAGTAAAGACAGTTTGCAGAAGTCCATGGCGACAACGACCTTTACATACCATTGAATGATTTCATTGTATGATTCGAAGCTTTAAAACTGAAGACATTGAAGCCAAGTGACATTCATGACGTTTTCAAATCCTCCGAAACTTGTTAAAGCTTTATTAGTGAGGTTCGTTTATGAGGTTTAAAATATAGTCATGCATTAACTTGTCTTTTCTTTCTTTCCTTTGTGAAATATTGAAAACCTCTATATAGCGGATACCTGGTAATAACGGACACTTTTCCCAGGAACCGCAAGTGTCCGCTACATACACGTTTTGACTGTACTATAAAAGAAAATGTGCGTAGGACTTAATGCAGTAGATTTCTGTATCATCCTCCAAGAGTTTTTGGCAAAGACGATTGTCTGCTTTGTCTATGTTGAACCTTAGAGTCTCATTTTGATTCGGTTTAACTTGGTACAAGGGCGTAACATGGTCTGGAATATTGTTAATTTTAAGGGGATATTTTTAAGAACTGGTTCTAGTAGAGAAAGTATCAAGCCTGAATTTAAGGGAAGATGTAGAAAGAGGAAGCTGTATGTATATCTAGAGGAGACGAATACTTCAGTGAAATAGAAATATGAAAGATCACTCGACGATAGTCTGGGATGTGCAATTTGCGTAGTTCTTGAGGGGTAATCTGTCAGCAAAATGGTATCAGGATTCGAATAAAGTTAGTAGCTGACGGGGGCACAGAGCCAGAAAACTGAATGTAGTAAGTAGAGAGAAATGGAATAGCATGGATAATAAAAGAAGGTGCGTAGCCCAGTCGCAGTATCTGTTGTGTGCGTGGCTTCCAATTCAAGTCTCATGACTGTAATTACGACGATGACAGTAACGCCCACGTTCAATATGAGACTGCATCGTGATAGGAATACAATAACCTTTGCAATTGTTTAAAACGTCAGCACTGTATATATCATTCGTACAATAAAGTATAAATTTAAGGGCGTTTTTTTCCAATCACAAACAAGGGGTTCTCCACTTTTTAAGCGCAGCACAGGATAACATGTCGTATAATATACAAATACAAATAGTCAAAGGGAGCAGGCGAGGCCTGGCCCTTCCAGGCAAAGGGATGTCCTTTCTTTAATGTGCTTATCTACTCCACTGACATTGTTGAAGTTACTGCCGGCATTGATGGTTTGCACTTGACGTGGTTGTCTTGATGTACTCTATTTATCCAAACAAAACTTTTTACTAGTACATTTCGTTGTCACCTAAAAGCCTTCTTGAAAGCCTCTACTGACCAGATAATTGTTCAACAAGAAATTTATGCCATTAAGTGGAGATTATGTTGACACACCTTCATGTGCACGCAGAATTAAGACATAGAAGTGCACGGTGGCAGACGAATGATCTGTCTGATTTTACTGACCCTGGTAGCTAATCAAGAATCACAAACTTTAAAACTATTAGAGACAAATCCTGGGCTGTAAAGAGTAATTTGGTTGAACATATCCGTGACGTTGCCGAACATAAATAGAGCATTGGTCAAACCTTCAGACAGTGACAAGTATGAAAGCTCGTTGCTAAAGATATGAATTATTTGCCCTTCTCTAATCAGAAAAGTTACAATAAAATGGAAAGATTTTCGCTGCCAAACATATTTCGGTGAATTTTCACTTAAAATTTCATCATGGGTATAGGTGGCTGCTTATTTTGTCTTCAAACCATTGACAAATTTTCTTACGTTGCATCACTCTCGCATGTATCCGTTGGTCTTCGATTATGCGGTTCGCTGCAATAGGTGAAATTGTTCTATAGCGTCAGTTAGAAAATGTCTGATTTGGTCACTCATTAAGGAAGACAGTGAAGGTGGACTCTCATTAAAATCTACATATAGAAAAGTCTCTCTTTCACACTTATTTGCTCTAGATCAGAAACGCAACAACAGTACACAGGTATGCGGGACTTATTAGTTGTATTGTATGGCAATTAAATCTTCACCGCTAAAAGACAGAAGTGGCAGACCGTGCAGGTGTTTGGGAGTCAAGAATATTGAAAAATTATATTTCGTTTTTGTAACCAGCGAAAGATAAAAGGATCGCAAAATGTCTACATCAACACCCTTGACTTTCTGCTTTAGTCTACCAGCTTTAGAGTACCCAACGCAGGTAGCAAGTCATAACAACCCCCAAAATAGGCGTACCTAACTTTTAAAACTTGCTACATTTTATAGGATATGACTAGTCGCTAAGTAATGAAGCTCTGCACCCGTTCTTTATCACGTAGTCAGTAGTTCAATACGTGACAAAATTTAATTCATTTTTTTAAGGTTTAAGAAGAATCAAATTCATGATTATGCACTGTTAATATGAAACATCTGCTGTTCAAGACTGATGATTTTAATTAGAGTTTCGCTCAAGTCGGTATAACATCTATTAAGCCAAACGTTGATAAAGAATAAGAAGGGAATTCTAGCCATCGCAAATTCCTGATAAATGAACTTTATAGGTATGAATTGAGAGTCAAAGCTGGAAAATAAACAAAATCAAAATGCTAAGGGTAGCTAATTATGTTGAATCAATGCCCAAAAAAACTCTCAATTCGAATACTACTATTAAAGAGAGTAGAAAGTATTTCCTTCTTTCTCTGAGGTGGGCGCTCAGAAATTTTCAATGGGATGCAAAGAAAATGACTTTGAATTATATCCTATTCCTTCCTCAAATCACCTTCAAACAAATCCGATTCGTTGAATTTATGGTACAATTTAATTTATATTAAAGCGAGTCGGTTAACCTCACTAGCAACTGGATTTGCATCAGATTCTCTCACTTCTAATTTCTATAATTCAGTCACTGTTGTTGTTAGA